>VWZN01019454.1:116638-129548 GCA_013396955.1 Regulus satrapa | reverse complement strand
TGGGCAGCTGCGGGCCCAGGTGGGCCATGTGGTTGATGGTGGCTGGGTGCACAGTGATGTGGCCGATGGGCTGAGCAGCGGTGGTGAGTTGCACGGGGCTGGACGTGGAAGGTGCGATGTGAGCGATGTGCTTGGTCTGCGGACCCTGGATGACGTGGTTGACGGTCTGGATGACCGAGGCGTGGGTGGTGGCGGTGTGGGCGATAACAGTCGATTGCACGGTCGAGGCCGCCACGATGTGAGTCTGTGCAGGGACGATCGCCTGCGGCGGGACCAGTGCTTGCGTTTGCAGGGAGGGCTGGGCGTGGGGCTTCTGCTGGATGGACACGTGTGGGGGCAGGACCGTAGGCAGGGGGGGGGCAGCACTGGGGGGGACGGCTTTCAGCAGCTCTGGGTGCTGGCGCTGGGTGAGTTTTGGTAATGAGTTCACTGGCCTGTCATCTTCCATATCTTCATCCATGTTGTCTTCACCCTCTAGAAAACATGAAAGAAACCCCCATAAAAAAGCAAGCAGAGCATGAACTGGACCAACGAGCCTCTCTAAAAGGCAGCATCAGCAGAAGAGACGTGCAGGAGGCGCCGCTGAGCTACAGGCTGGTGGCACAATGGCACGGCTTGGCACGGCACGGCACGGCCCTCTCCTCACTGCCTGTGGGCCAAGGACCTGGAGCTAGGCAGGTGTGATAGCTCAAAGACCAGCTAGAGCAGGGTGATCCCAGCAGGCCGAGAGGTTTCACTGAGCAGCAAGGGGAGCACCATGAGCACAGGCTGACAGAAAGCACCTGGCTGGGCTGAAGCGGGCTCCTTCTGGCAAGAGAAACTGGGTTTCCTTTCCTGGCCAGTTGTTTCACCAGTCAGCACCACTCCTGCTCCCAGAGCAGGAAGGAAATGGCCATGGCGAAACATGGCAGCACGTCTCTCGTCTGGTTCTGGAAAATGGACTCTCGTCCAGTCCAAGAACAAAAGAAGTAAAACAGGAACACACTAGCCCTGAGATGAGGAAGAAAAGCCTGGGACCCTGCTCTGCTTGTTCTAGTGCCAGCCATGCAGCAGAGAATAAAAATTTCGAAGGTACAGAAGCAGCAGGAACACCAGGGAAGACACTTCCCCTTCACAAGGTCTGTGTAGCAGCAGCTCGACGCGATCGCTTTCAGCAGAGGCCACTGCAGAGGGAACAGCTGGCACTTCTAACAACAAAGCACTGCTACTCCAAACTTCCTCAGACTGCACCTGGAGCCTGCTCCTATGATCAGAGGTGATGAGCCTCAACAGCTCAGGGCTTCCCTTCCCAGAGCCTGCCGTATCGCCTGCCTGGCACACCAAGAGCAAACGCTGACGCGAAGGAACTGCTGTGAATGGTTAGGCACTGCTACAGCCTCCGTGTGTCTGGAAAGCTCTGCATCACAGGCTGCCTACTCCTCCTGCTGCAGATCCCTGGTGTGGAGAGAAGCATGCACTCTCCTAGCTCACAGGAACTTCTCACTGGAACCGCACATCAGATCTCCATTAGTGTCATTTCATCCTCACTGTGAATCCTCCTCATGCAATGTGACGCCTCATTAAGTTGTTCGAGTGCTCTGGTGATCCTCCCTGTACCAAATCCTCCTTCTATATGTGCTGAACACCCTCCCACATCCACACAAATACACCAGGATGCCCACTTCTAACGAGCAGGGCTGCAGAACTGTGCAAGAAAAAGCTAAGTTTGGAAAGCAGGGATTTATCTCCACAATGAGGTTGGACGTGCAAACCCGCACTTTTTATCTACCCGAAACTGATGCACAAGTTTCAGTTTACTTCACATGAGGAGCAGTGTGTTGTTAACAACACCAACCATTACAACCACTGCAAAACCTTTTACTTAATTCTGAATGAAAAGAAACCTTGACGCTGCTAAATGAAGATCCCCACCACCCAATGAGCTCCCAAACAATTATGAGTACCTGATGCTGTCGAGGTAGATGCCTGGTCATCCTCTGGCTGAACTGTCTGTCGAATAATTCTGTCAATCTCCAAGACATCCATCCACTGGCTCAACTCGTTCTTCAGCTCTGCCAGCCGCTGCTGGGTAGCGATCTTCTCTCTCGCCAGCCGCTCCATCTCGTGTTCGTATTCTTTTTCCTTCCTCTTTAAAGTCTAAAGTCAGAAAAAAAAAATTAAAAAGAGAACAAAGACAAGAATAATCTACACTAATCTGGTTATTCCTATGTCCACAGCTCATTATTTCATATTGCCCGTTATGCTGGCACATTTACAGCTATATTTACACCTGCCAAATTCAGGCAGAAAGGGAAGGACAAGAGCTGGCACATAAAGTATTGCTCTAGTTGAAGGCTATCTGCTTTCTGAGGGAAAACTGATAAGCTCCCAAAACTGAAATGCTTAGAAGAAAAGAAAAAGCCTAAGTACTGATCTAAGAACTTCTGAGCAATACACAGCAAGAGCTCCTGACCTAGAGGAGATGGTGGATGGTAGAACCATAAACCCCTGCATCACAGGGAAATCCTGAGGTCACGCAGGAAGGAAGGGTGTATGTTGTCCTCTCCTGCTAATGCCCCTACGGTGCTGGGAATTGCCACGGGCATTGGTAAGGTCAGGGGAGCTGCTGCATCAGTCAGCACAATACAGAGAAATGCCCCACACTGCCCAGCACTACTGCTGGGAAATACAAACCACACACACCTGAGGGGGATCAACTATTCCAAGGCCTGTTCTGAGTTTTTAATCCAGTGTAGCATTGCACAGTCAGAGACCTGATCCCCCAGCCCAGGGCCACACTTACTATATGCATAAAAGAGACAAAATTAGGTGACATCTGGAAAAGCACATACAGACTGTCCATTTTCTGAAGTGAAGTTTCACCACTGGGAATNTAGCGATCTTCTCTCTCGCCAGCCGCTCCATCTCGTGTTCGTATTCTTTTTCCTTCCTCTTTAAAGTCTAAAGTCAGAAAAAAAAAATTAAAAAGAGAACAAAGACAAGAATAATCTACACTAATCTGGTTATTCCTATGTCCACAGCTCATTATTTCATATTGCCCGTTATGCTGGCACATTTACAGCTATATTTACACCTGCCAAATTCAGGCAGAAAGGGAAGGACAAGAGCTGGCACATAAAGTATTGCTCTAGTTGAAGGCTATCTGCTTTCTGAGGGAAAACTGATAAGCTCCCAAAACTGAAATGCTTAGAAGAAAAGAAAAAGCCTAAGTACTGATCTAAGAACTTCTGAGCAATACACAGCAAGAGCTCCTGACCTAGAGGAGATGGTGGATGGTAGAACCATAAACCCCTGCATCACAGGGAAATCCTGAGGTCACACAGGAAGGAAGGGTGTATGTTGTCCTCTCCTGCTAATGCCCCTACGGTACTGGGAATTGCCACGGGCATTGGTAAGGTCAGGGGAGCTGCTGCATCAGTCAGCACAATACAGAGAAATGCCCCACACTGCCCAGCACTACTGCTGGGAAATACAAACCACACACACCTGAGGGGGATCAACTATTCCAAGGCCTGTTCTGAGTTTTTAATCCAGTGTAGCATTGCACAGTCAGAGACCTGATCCCCCAGCCCAGGGCCACACTTACTATATGCATAAAAGAGACAAAATTAGGTGACATCTGGAAAAGCACATACAGACTGTCCATTTTCTGAAGTGAAGTTTCACCACTGGGAATTTAAATCCCACACATACTTCTGAAAATACCAGCCACATGGAACCCACACGGATGCTCCTGTTCCTTCACTGCTGGTAAGCACCGAGCTCAAAGGCAAACCCCACAGCTGGCAGAGGACCAGGCTCATGGTCTTCTTAACACAGCTCTTCATTTCTCTCAGGCTTTCCAGGATGAGTACAATCAGAGCCTGCCCTCCTGCCTTTCAATAGTTCTGCCAGGGCTGTAGCTCACAGGTTTGCTGGGAAGGACTTTAAAGCCTGCTCAGCCAGAATTAATGCAGCCCAAGGTGACACAGATTAGGGCAGTTCCTGCCGCTACCTTTGTCCTGGTAATAGCAATAAAGGAAGTATTCTTAAAAGAGCCAAACAATGTGTGTTAGCAGGGCACAACCACTGCAAGTGTGTCAGTGGAGACAGCTCCTCTTCCTCCAGATGAGCTAAAAGCTCCTCAAAACAGAGGGCTTTCAGGCAAAGGGGAAGTTCTTTCTCTCCTGCTGCTTTTCAAGCCAAAGCAGGCAGCAGACAGGCCAGCACCACCATCCCAGTTCTGTCCTGGGCAAGCCCGGTAAACCTGCGGCCCCCGCAGGGAGACAGCCATGGGGACAGCCGGGAAGGGAGGACGGGTACTCCGGGAATCCTGGCTCTGCACCAGCCCTGACCTGTAGCCCAGAGATCCCCGTGTGGCTGAGGCCCAAACCCACAGGCCAGTTTTAAAGTCTCTTTCCTATCGAGTGCAGCCAAAGCGTTTTGCCTGACCCAGAAAAGCCATGTGCTCTGATGGAGGGAAGGCGAAGGTGACGAGGAAGGTGCACGCTCCTTCATCAGGTTTAAACGTGCAAGAAGACTTGCGTGTAACCTGTCTGAATGTCCTCCCCTCACTGTGCCATCAGGAAAGAGGCGAGTAGAAGAAAGGCTGAGGCTAAACCTGCTGTGCAAACGTGAGCCCAGCCCCTCTCTGCAGCAACTCCCCAAAGCTGCTCTCCACGCAGGGCACGGGAGGACAGAACAGGAACAGCTCTCCAGGAGGAACAGGCGCGAAATCCCCGCAGCGGGCACAGCACATGCATATTCAAGCAGATTTGGCTCCATTCCCTGCTGTGAGAGGAGACTCCCAGCACTGGGGGAAAGCACCACTACCAAGTATGAGCAGGGCAGCTGGTAATTAGTTACAAACTTTTAATTACTGGGAAGGCAGGCAAACCCTTAGCAAGCACCAGGAGTCTCCCAGCCAAGAGAGACAGGGAGTTCACTATGTCACTCTGCAGGCACTCCACAGCTTTGGGACGTGGCACTGGTCCAAGCCCAGCCCTGTGGGCTCTGCCTCCCTCAGTGCCAGCAGTCCCAGCCCTTGACTGGGTGCCAGCTCCCGGCAGCCCCTTGCTGGGTCTGCATCTCCTCGCAGGGCTCCAGCACGGCTGGGCGCGCTCCAAGGGGAGCTGCTGGGGAGGCTGCAGCAGCAGATGGGCTGGAGGCACCAGTAATCTTTCAAAACCTATTCTGGGATGCAATTCACTGGAGCTCACTTGGTAAAGTCGGATCTCCAAGCTGAGCTGCTCTGGCCTAATAATGAACTGGGTGGGATTAACTGGAGCCCTGTTCCCTGAGCTCCCCCCCGAGTACTGCCCCACTCTGTGCAGGTACCCGGACTGGGAGCAGGAGCAGCCCTGGTGCTGGTGCAGACAGGAGCACTCGGGAGGGACGGGCAGGGACCCTCGAGCCCCTGTGCTCTCCCCAGGGCGGGCGGCCGCGTCTCCCCGCGCCCCTCCGGCACACCGGCACCCGCCTCCTGGCGGATTATTTTCTGCAAATCATCCTGCCCACGTCAGGTGCCAGGACTTCCCGTCAGTCAACAGAAAGTCCACAGTGGCAGCCAACCCTGAGTCATTGGGACTGTGGTCACTGACCTGCCCTGCACATCAAAACTCCAGAGGCACCCACTGATCCCCAGGATGTTTTTCTAAAACAGGAGTTTCTGTCAGCACTATCAACACGGACCCCATGCAATACAAAAGCAGATGTGTTAAAATAACATATAACCACACAGACACTTCCCCCAAACCCAAGCCTTTGCAATTTCCCAGGAGAATGAACATCTAATGGTAGCACTGGAAAGGGCAGAGGGGGCCCTAAAACTACAGGCAACACAGTAACTAAGAATTAAATTTTGATAAAAGAAGTTCATACAAATGCCCAACATTTTCTTCAAGATCTGAAATGTCATTAGGGAGAGGCCTGGGCCAGCTGCAGGGCAGGAGCTGCCACCTGACCCACTCCACAGCCACCGGGAAGGACCATGGCACGGGATCTCACCTGGTGCTGGCACCAGGGATGACAGTTAAGGTGCCTGCCAAGATCCTGAAGGACACACTCTTAACCTGGCTTGCGAAATACTGATCCTGTTTCTCCACAGCAAAAAACATCACTGAAGTTACCTGCACTTCTGTGTTCCCACTTCCTCAGGGAAAGGCCAGGCATGGCCCTCGAGCTCTGCCCTGTTTGAGGTGCCCAAAGCTGGGGGTGGCCCCTCACGGAGCCCATCCCAGACTGCTCTTTGCAAGCACCAGGCTGCAGCACAGACCCTCCTCCTTTTCTTTTTTTCCTGTTAAGCAATTGGGAACCCTGGTTGCCCAGGCAACTGTTACACTGCAGCGTGAGGAACCTACACAAGCCAGGACTTGGGAACTCTTTCATTTTTCGCACTTAAAAAAATTTCCACATGAACATCCTTTACAAGAGTAGACCCTGGCCCTGCCAGGGGGGGGAAGCTGAGCTACTCCAGGAAGAAATAATGGATTTCCTCATACTCTTGTGAATCCATCTATGGCTTCCGATGCTTGGGAAGCTTTGCAAATCAGCTGCTGGCTCCGGTGAAATGATGTTCTGCTCTGAACACTCTCAGTTCTGCTCTGTAGCAGAGCAAGGGCCTGACCCTCCCCTGCCAGGCACCGCTGCACCAGGCACAGCAGGGGCTGCTCCATGCGCAGGTGGAAGTGGTGACAAGGACACAAAGGCAGTGGTGATTCCCTTCATAATTTATTTAAACACCAGCAACCAAATTCAAATCCACACGTGGGTTTGCTTTTGCTCCCCTGGAGTATCCGATTTTCCTCCTGTACCTGTCAGCTCCTTGGCAGCCGTTATCCACCTGAATTACTGAAGTGAGACCAGACGACTGCAGTGACAGCAAAGACCTGACACAATTCCAGTGGTAACTCTTCCCCACTTTGTGCCCACTATCCTGGCTGTTTTGGAGACACTGTCTGGGTCTTGTGTGCATCCCGTCATTATTTGGTAAACAAACCATACACCAACTCCTTCTCTCCTTGTGTAGCAACAGTCATTTGTCACTGCAAAGAATTGTCCATTTTATAGCTGTCTGTAATTAAATTGCTCACTCTTGTGTCAAGACTGGAAATAATGCCCCCAACGCCTTCCCTGGGCCTGCCTCAGGAATGTTGCTGGCCCTGCAGCTGGCATTAGTGAGTTTAAAAGGCCTTATTACACAGCTCCCCTCATAAACATTTTATTAGCAGTTTAAAAACACACTTTCAATTATGAGCTTTTCCCAAGCATATTTCAGCTCTTCTCTTACATGGCATTTGCTGATTGAAAATACCTCATCAACGAGCAATCAGGAGAGTGATTTGCCATTTCAAGACAGATTCTTTAACTCTCTGCTCTCGGGAACACGCTGACCCAAGGGGGTCCTGAGCTGCCACTGACCTGCAGGACATCCAGTACAGACCAGACCAGCCGGTCAGGCTCTCCACTGCTGCACAGAGCTTTGATTCCTATGTCATGGAAAAACCCTACATACTAAGAATTATTCTTGCTGGGACCGCCACAGCGCAGGAGACTTGCAGCAGGAGGAAGAATCCACCAGCCTGACTCCAAAAATGCTCCTGCCAGGACCAGAGGAGTGCTGGAGAACAAGCTGTCCCCACAGAGCCCCACATGGAACCCAAACAGCCCCAGCTGCCAAAACTCCACTGGCCAAGGCAGCACATTCACCTATAGGATTTGGGGATTTTCCATCCCTTCTATCAACTCTGGGCATTCCTACTTGGAATGGTGCTAAACTGTCCATGTTCCTCAGCTGGCACGAGCAGTTTGTTGGGAGCTCAGACACCAAGCAGCGCCCCGAGCCCACAGGCCCTGCTGCGCCGGGGCAGGGCCTGCAGCCTCTGCAGCCACTCCTGCAGCGCCAAGTGACAGCACTGCCAGCCCGGCCCTGCGCCCCGAGCCCAGCAGCCGAGTGTGCAAGGAGCAGCCGAGTGTGAACCCGGCTGGCCGAGTGTGCAAGGAGCAGCCGAGTGTGAACCCGGCTGGTTGCCACGGGAACCAGAGCCGTGGTTTCCATGGGAACTGCCTGGCTCTCGGAGATGAGAGCCCGCGGCGATGCCGGATGGGCTGGCCTGGCACTGACGGCCCCGGCACGGCCCCACGTCAGCGCTGCGCCAGCCGGGCACTGCCCACGGCTACACCTGAGCGCAGCCACAGAGCCCAGCACAGCAGCACAGCCCCACACGAGCTGAAGCCACAACGGGCTCGAGCCAGAGACATTCTCAGACGTGCTCGGCACCAGGCAAACAGGCCGAGGGTCCCCCCGTGTCCAGTCCCCGGGGGAGGGGACAGCCTGTGCACACATGGGAGGGAAGCACAGGACAAGGACTTCAGGTTCCCAAGATCTTCACAGCAGGACCGGAACCAAAGTACAGCCTGCAAGGTGAACCAGAGTCTCCCTTGCTCCCCGTGAGGGTGACCCCTGCACCAACAGCCAGGCCATGGGTGTTTGCCAGCCCGGCTCTGCCACGTGGCCAAGCCCTGGACGAGGACGGCAGCCAAGGAGCGCTGCCTGTCTCAGGAGGAGACCTCAGCACATGCAGGCACAAGCATGGGGACTTGAGCAGCACGTCCTTGCTGCATGGGCTGCACTGCACGGGCTGCACCCTGCACGGGCTGCATTCCACATGGGCTGCACCCTGCATGGGCTGCACCCCGCACGGGCTGCACCCTGCACGGGCTGCATTCCACGTGGGCTGCACCCTGCACGGGCTGCACCCACTTTTCAGCAGGTGCCAGCAGGATGGGCACCTCCCACCACTGCTCAGCCTGGCAGCAAGGCTAGGGATGAACTTCTAGCCAGAAATACTTCCCAGAATAGGAAATCTGCCGGAAGCAGAAGGACCACGGAAAATGAGAACATGCGTTGGTATTTTCATTTATCATTTCACACTGATGACTGCACTTCAGGC
This sequence comes from Regulus satrapa, assembly GCA_013396955.1. Lineage (NCBI taxonomy): Eukaryota > Metazoa > Chordata > Aves > Passeriformes > Regulidae > Regulus > Regulus satrapa. The sequence continues at coordinate 120,618 of VWZN01019454.1, read as the reverse complement.
TCCTGATAAAAAAGACATCAGGCCATAATCTGTGATCAAAGCTAGGGCTGGAACGTGGCTGTTTGCACCAACTTTCAGAGTCAGCCTTCTGAAGCACCACATTCTGGACAAAGTACAAACGGTCACTGGGGCAGAGGGGAGGAGCAATCCAAATCCGGAAGACAGAAAATAAATTCAGAAAAAATAAACAACCAACAAACATACAAAAAACCCAACAACAACTAGGCCAACCCCAAAAACCCCAAAACAACAACAACAAAAGCTAACAACTAACTGGAAGCCACAGTACAACAAAGCAGGGAAAAGCAGAGCCAGTCACTGGCCCCATGCTGGCTGCCACCAGGCAAGCAGATCTAGTTTATTCCTTGGTATGACTCCCAAGGACACAAGAAATTCAACTTTTATATAACTGAAGCATGACTTGCAATCACTTGATGTTTAGTCGTATCTTTTACTTTTCCTATTTTTATTTTTTTTAACCAGTCTCTGCTGTTCAGGAAACAAATGAGACATTTCTAATGATTCCAGTGGATTCCAGATCTCCCGAAGACCCTGAAATACCATGGTGCATTTGCTACTTAGGAAATGATCCCAAACAAATTAAAATAACTTGGGAAATTAAAACCTGAAAACTTTTAATTTCAAATTTAATTCTGCAGCACTTAAATTTAAAAATTGAAATTAAAAAAATGTGGGAAATATGCTTTTCAGATTAAATGCCATCATTGTCTGCAAACAGAAATGAAGCATGCTGCATCTCAAGAAGGGATTATTATTAACAACATGACTGCTGCACACAGGACCCCAAAGCTCTTGCCAAGCCTTTGTGATGATGCGTGGACAGCAGCTCCAGAGGGCAACAGGCAGGTTTATGCCTTGGAGCCACAGGCAGAGCTGTCTGCCAGGGATGAGGAAGAGACTTCTGAGCAGACACACTATCCCTACACCCACTTGCTGCAGTGCTTCCGTATTTTCCTTGCAGGCATCTCTGAGCAGCTGCTGCAGGGCCAAGGCAGAGTTCAGGAGGGGTCCTGGGTGCAGCCCTCCCTTTGCTCCTGTTCCTGCACTTCGGCTCAGCCAACAGGCACGAGGCACAGGCAGCTGCCCACCCGAAGGGACGCTGTCCAGGGAGCTGCTCCTGGGAGGCCACCTCCCAAAACACAGTTCTGACAGGGGATGGTGGTGCCCATGGCCAAGGGCTCTGACAGAACCACTCCCCCTCACCAGGAGCAGGGCAGGTCCTGGTGACTCAGAGGATGGTGCCATCCTCTCCTTCCTGTCTCGCCATCCATCTAAGGAGGTCAGCACCAGTTACTCACACCCCAGCAGCTCCACCCACGGCCCACAGAGCAGATCTGGGTCAGCAGAGGATTTCTCTCCATCCATCTCCCTCACTGTCAGGGCCCTGGTGGCAGTGGGAGGACACAAAACCCAGCTGTTGAACACAAACTGACTCCAGCAGCTGTGTGAGGCCATGAGGCAGAGCTTGCCCAGGTGGAAAGCTCTGTCTGTGCTGAAGGGCCTGGCACAGCAGCCACAGTGCCCTGCACGGTGCCCTGGCAGCCGCTCACCGAGCTGGGCCAGGCTGGAGCTCCTCTCTGGCCTCAGGAGCTGCCCCTGCTGTCTTTGGGGCCTTTGCTGTGTTTCAAAGGCAGGCGACTTCTGCAATGTCACATAGAAAATAGAGCCCAGGCAACCAAGCTGTAATTATCACTACTCTCCTTAGGGCTCCTGCACTGTCTCCCCTCCCATGCCAGCTCTGACAGCAGGTAGCAATCAGAACAACAAGAGCCCCCCAAAACACCAGCTACCCCACAGCAGCATTCCCAAACCCTGTCCTGCAATCCACTTACAGGCTGGCTTGGTTATTACAACCCTGAGCATTTCTTCAAACTACTACTTAAATGACAGCAGTGGAACAGGTGGGGTTCTCTGACAATTACAAACACAGTGACAGATTTACAATTCCATTCATCCATTCCAAACTCTCATGTACAAGTAATGAGTGAGATACTTCACAAAAAAGTCACCATCCATCTTGGCAACAGTTAAGAAACAGCCTCCAGTCACTCAACAGGGTCCAAATGCTGGACATTTTTAATCACTATTACATGACATGTTTTGTGGCCAATCCTGCAAATAAAAATGCCCCGATGGCTCCCTGGACAATCCTCCCTGCAGACAGGTCCTGCTGCAGCTAGAGGAACAGCAGGGAATTAAACACTGGTTTTTTTGAAGACCTTATTTTCCATCACTTTCTGAAATCTAGAGATGACACCACGTTGCATGACCATAGCCTATGGAAGCTGGAGGCTTTCATTACTGGCACTGAGATCCAGGCTAATTAGACAAGATAGAATCAGTGGATCAGGTCAGGTAAACAACATGAAGCAGCAGAGCTTGGCATCTGAATGCTGCTCACGTGAGGGAGGCACGGCAGGAACTGATGGACCCGACTCTTGCTAGACAAGTTTTAGGGGGGATGAGTATATTCACCTCATAGCTGGTACAGAATGAAAAATAACAGTTACATCATCCTCATCAAGATGAAGAACTTAACAGGATTCAGCAGGTTTGGTTGATGCATTTTGATCAATAATCCAGTCACAACAGTGCCTGAATGTAAATGACTTCTGGTCTTTAACCACAACCACTGTCAGACCTGTGGGTTTGTGTCTGCAGTCCAGCACCTCCCTGCACCAGGATCTGGCACGGCTGCAGGGCCTCTGCACCCAGCAACACCCAAATCCCAAATCAAGCACTGCCACGGAACCTAAACATCCACTGGTCTTGTTCTGATGCTCTGCACCAGATGATTGGGTGCAGGTACCAATGAAGTGATCTATAAATACAACAAACTATGACACAAAGAGATGTTGTGAATATTAAAAGGAAAATTTAACCAATGCAAAACCTGGTATCTGGTTTATCAGTGTGTCCACAAGGTCAGCTTAAAAAGGGCTTCACAAAGAATTTTTATGTGCACTACTTAGGGATCCTTGGATAGTACTTTGGATTCATTCTACCCCGAAGGGAGTCAAATCTGTTGATTACTGTTGGCATGAATAGGAAACAATATAATTCTGGGGTGCACAACTGTTACTTCAGGCAATTTGAGAAGCCAAGGGAGATGAGGTGAGGATAAACAACTTAAACATCACAAATGATTGGGCAGCACTGGTGAGCACAGGTAAGTCAGCAGGAAATTTCACCCTTCATGCCCCTTCCCCAGGTAACAGTAACAAACTGGCCACACTCCAAATCCTCAGCTCAGCACAGCTACATTTTGTCTCTAACACTACAAGCAGGGCTGCCAGAGGACTTCCCTGAATTTGTAAGCAAAGTCTATTTCACAAGCAGAGCCAAAAAGGCTCTGTAGGAGCATGGCCTGTCACCACAGCAGCCCCAGTGCCTCTGCCACACCAGAGCTGCACGTGCAGGGGCTGGGATCACACCAGTGCCTTGCTTCCAAAGACTTCTGCTCTTTGCCTTCTGCGTGCCCTGGGAAGCTGAGCTGCATCTCAGATTTTGAAAGCACATTGTTATTTAGTCAGCATTTCAATTGTACTGAGGAAACTGGCCAACAAGGTGAGCCTGCAGCACAACCCCAGACTGACGGGTTGGGCCAGGCTGTGTGCCAGCTGTCCCAGTGTCACCTGATGAGCAAATCACCTGGATGTCACCTGACACTGAGTGAACACTAGAAAATAACCCCCGAAACTGGAGGGTGCTCGGGTGCCACAGTGACAGGCACAGTTGGAAAACACAGTGTAGCAATCTTGCTTAAGGGCTTCAGTCAGCTTCCAAAGATGATTCCATTTCTTAGGGGGAAGGAATCCTTCTGAGAGAGCCCAGTCCAGCCCAGCTGCACGGGCTGTGAGCCACGTCTGACAGGGGGGCTCCGGGGAGGACAGGCCTGTCCCTGCCTGGGGACCCTGCTCACCAGCCACAGAGGGGACAGGCCTGTCCCTGCCTGGGGA
>VWZN01019454.1:102413-116514 GCA_013396955.1 Regulus satrapa | reverse complement strand
CATGAGCCACAGAGGGGACAGGCTTGTCCCTGCCTGGGGACCTGCTCATGAGCCACAGAGGGGACAGGCCTGTCCCTGCCTGGGGACCCTGCTCACCAGTAACGGAGGGGACAGGCCTCTGCTCTCTCAAAGCAAACAGAATTTTATTCTCCCTGTGGTTTTTTCCACATTGCTTCACGCATCTTACAAACTTCCCAGAGGTCTCCAGCATTTTCACTCGGGTTTTGCAGGCAGGAAAGCGAAGAACAAGAGCCGAGGTGCCCATGTAACAAACAGACCTTCTGGAGGGTGTGCTGCGGTCTGGAGCCCACTCTGCTGCTGGACCCACCGGGGGAGCTCCTCAGCTGAGAGCCGCAGCCCACACTGCCTCAAGCTGAATCACCAGCTAAAGCGATTATTAACTTCCAGCTGCGCTGGGCCCCATTTCCTTTGTGCAACAGTGTGCTTAATTGCAAATTCTAATTTACTGTTGCAGAGCACAAGCCCAGGTCCAAGGATAAATTAAAATGATGGCTCTATGGGAAGTTCAGAATTCAACTTTCTAACTTATCTGATTTGATGCAGATACAAATATTTAAATCCAGCCAAGGAACAAACAGCCTGGTTCTAAGAAGTTCCAGCTGGGAAGGGGGGAAGAAAGGATTTTGTAGGAAGAGAGGCTGCAACAATCAGTGTACTGTCACAGTGCCTGCAGGAGCAGAACAGCCGCTGTGCAGAGCTTTGGCCGACACCGCGCTCCTCCCCTGCGAGGCTCATTTGGGTTTGAGCTTTTTGGGCTTTTTTTTTTCCCCCTTTAGTGAAAAACTACTTTGCTATCCTGAGAGTAAGAGCTTTTACTTTTAAATCTCTTTTGTACAATTGCCCTGTTCTCTTTTCAAGGGAGACACTGAGCCTGTGAGTGAAACACGCGGAGCCTGGCACATGATCAGTGGCCATCTCCACCCTGATAGATGTTAGTATTGTTGAAAGAGATTAAACCTAAATTCAAACCGCAGTAAAAAAGAAAAAAAACAAAAAAACCAATTTTTGTTACTGAATGCTGAAGTTTCAAAGCAAATTTATAATAATCTGGGTTTTTTCAGGCAAATACACACTGCTCAAGCTTTTAGCACAACTGAATTCTGCGACTGAGTCACAGACCCATGGCTCTGGCACTGCCAAGGACAACAGTGCTCGGGATACTCCCTGAGCAGCTGCCAGAGAGGATGAGGAGGAGAAGGCGATGCAGGGAGGTTACACAACGTCACAGCCGCGGTGTCACTGCCGGGGGCAGCGAGCCAGCCCTGCGGCTGCTGGGTCAGGGCCAGCTCGCAGCTGCCCGCGGGCAGCCACGCCAGCCAGGCCTTGTGCTCGCCATGTGCTCCCCACACACGTGGAGGCGGACGCTGCCATGGCCGGAGGTCACCGTGACCTTCCCTGCCACGCCAGGTGAGCACCCGGCTGCAGAGCGCCGACCGACCCGCTCCGACCGACGGACAGCCCCGGCCCTCACTGCACACTGACCACAGACAGGGACAGCCATGGACAGCCCCGGCCCTCTCTGCACACTGACCACAGACAGGGACAGCCATGGCCCTCTCTGCACACTGACCACAGACAGGGACAGCCATGGACAGCCATGGCCCTCTCTGCACACTGACCAGAGCCACGGACAGCCATGGACAGCCCCGGCCCTCACTGCACACTGACCACAGCCACGGACAGCCCCGGCCCTCACTGCACACTGACCACAGACAGGGACAGCCCCGGCCCTCACTGCACACTGACCACAGACAGCCGGCCAGTCCCGCACACCCCAGACTGGCCATCAGAGACGTTCCTCCCACAAACTACAACATCAGCCTGCCAAAATCCAAAGAAAGGCTCAGATCTTCTCTAAAGCCCATTCGGCTTCAATACAACCACACCTCCAAAAACCACTCAAATACAGAGAGTCGCTGAGTACTCTCAAGTTTTGCCCTAACCCAAGTCTCTCTGAGGAAAACTGTTGGTGAAAACCAAGAGACGGACTGAGCTGATCTAATTCTGAGATATTATTGACTCTTCAAAACAAAGCTGAAGTGAATAATCAATGTCCAGGACCAGAGTGAACCAGAGTTGAGACTAACTGAGGAAAAATGGGAAGAAAGTGATAAAAGATTACATTTTACTGTGGAAAGGTCCACTGTGAACAACCCTCAGCACCCTTTATTCTAGTCAAAATGTACAAGGTGTACTGGCTCTCTATTTGCACTGTAATTGCAGCAACTCTTCCAGTTTCCAGATGAATTTTAATTGCATTACATGATACTGATTTCACATTCACAGGGGACATCTACAACGATTTCTTTTGTGCTACCATTAACCCCTTTCACAAACATTAAACAAGCAAACACTAACACTTATTTCCCTCCAGCTACAAACACAACTGATTTTTACCTGTGCTTTCTCCCACATTCACTCCTGGTGGTGCCACATCCACCTACAGCTTCATGCTGCAACCTCAGATTCCAAGCTTTGCTTGCCTCTAAGCAAATGACTTGTACTCACATCTCCATCTCATCAAAATTTAGAGACATACCGTATCTCCACAGAAATCTGTCCTTTAGCTAAGCAAACAGAAAACCTCCCCCAACCATACACATCAAAATTCACCTGAGCCCAAAAGGAGCAAGTGAAGTTCACTCAGGCTGGATCTGGAAGATCATTGGAGCTATCTGCTCCCTGCCATCAGCTCTGCTGCCAAGGTTGATTTGGGGGAAGCCCCCGGAAGGGGAGCTTCTCTCCTGTCCTCCCCGGCCCGCCCGCAGCCCCGCGAGCGCCGCGCGTACCTGGATGTATCGCAAGGCACTCCTGAGGACGCTGAGGTTTGAGGTCTTCTTGTCATCCACGTTGGGGATGTTGCGCTTTAAGGTCTCAAAGCACTCTTTCAAATGTGCACGTCTAAAGAAAACACAGGTGGGCCGTCAGCTGCCAGCAGACACACCAGAAACCAATTCCACCAGAGGGGAGAGCTTAACTGGGGCCCTAATCCAGCAAAGCACCTACACCTGTGCATAGCAGCCCCCAGCACAGCATGCTGGCCCCGGGAGACTGTGCCTGGGTCCTAGCCCAGCTGTGTTAGGAACACTGCACAGCCTGGAATAAAACAGCTCGTCTCACTGGGCTGGTGCTTTCATTCTCACCATACTTCCAATTTAGCTAGTCAGGTTTCTAAGAGTCTTGGGCCAGAAACGGGTGTTTATTCTGTACTCACACTGTACACTGACCTCTGATTTGGGGTATTTTACTCCTTTTCAATCAAAAGAGAGTCACACTGTTATGCACTGTTATTGCTTTGCAGGATCAGGGTGGTTGGGATGCAGTGGTGCAGTTAAACAAGATCATATTGGGAAGCAAGAAATGCAGAAGTGAGCTATAAGAAAGCCAAGCAATACTGCAAGATTCAGTAAAAGTCACCAAGAATTTTATTCAGGTTATCTGTTTAAAAAACAAGCAAAGAAACAAACAGAAACCCACCAAAGTCAAACAAATATAGACAGACAATAGGCAAAAAAAAAAAAAGAGGGGAATTACAATTTAAAAAACCCAAACCCCTGGCTTTCTACGCACCTGTTCTTCTCCAATTTATTATGTACTTCCCTGGTCCCAACCCTGTAACCCAAACAGAACAAAGAGCAGCTCAGTGTTAGGTTGAAAACTCCTGCCTTGCACCTGTGCTTGCAGCAGTGTCTGTATGTCAAGATGCAAAAGCAGCAGAGGTGTTCAAATATCACCGGTTTAACATTAAGTACATATATATTCCTGCCTATATTGTTCCAAGATAAACTCCATACTTTACATGAGCATCCAATGAACTAAGATCATGCACGTAATGCAGATAAATACAAACAGGTGTGATGTGTGTGTATGTATGCAGACATGGCTACTGCCAACAACAGGGAACGACACAAACTTTGAATTTTAAGTATTTGTACAGACCCAGAGAGCCCAGATCCTGACTTGGTTCTGATCTATGCCTACACTCCAGTGGGACAAGGCTTGTGCAGTTTCAAATTCAAGTTATTATGGGGTTGGGCAGACACTTCCAGTTGCTTTGGGTTTTTAGTGCGTGAAACAACAAAGCTGAGGATAAACATGGAATGAAGCAGTACAGGAATCCTTCAGACACTGCTCAAGGAAAAGCCAGAGTGAGTTTCTGGTTTTCAGTCCACCCACTCTCTGAATCAGAGGAATATTTTTAGGAAAAGCCAAACAAATATATGTTATCTCAGTTTTTCAGCTACAGCAGTGAAAAGGTACATTAGCAGATGTGGAGATTTCAAGTATCTTTCATACACTGTGCAAAATAATTATTTGCCTTCGACTGAAAATACAGGACATTGAGGTAATCATATTTAATAAATTGTCACAAATATTTGACAGTATTTTCCCATGAAACATTTACAGGCTGAAAAAGACATCTTTTCTGTGCTTATGGAGCAATTCTGGGGGAACACAGCGGTGATGCTGCACTCCATGCTGGCACCACAGGCCCCCACCTCCCGGGCAAAGCTCAGCCTGGCAGCACTGCAGCAGCTTGTGGGGGCACTCGCAGCCACGGCACTGCCCCCAGGCAGCCAAACTTGTGCAGCCTGGCCTGGCACCCCTACGCCGGCAGAAACCTCCTCCACAGCTCCCTGAACCCACACAGCATCAGTGACAGGGTCTCTTGATTAGCGCTCAGACTGACAGACCCTTCCTGCAGCACCCGGGCTCTGCAGATCCCAATCTTCTTAGAGGAATTACACTGGCATTTTACTAAAGCCTTTATCTTCACAAACTCCTATCTGCATTACTTTCACTGTTTCTTTCTAGGCATTTTGGGATCTCTACATCCCAGTGGACACTATGAACCTTTTTCCTGTTCACTGTACATCTCCTCCAGCCCCCACGGGATTCTCACACCATCTCCAACACCACTGCCAAGAGCCATCCCCCCGCTGCAGGCAGCCAGGAGAACAGTCAGAGGCCCAGACAGCACAGCCAGGAGGGAGGACTGAACAGATCCAGGTCACTCATGCTGCAGGAAAACTGAGGGGCCAAAGGAAACAGGTAAAACTGCTGCAAAGAAGGGAAGGAAATGGTTTGTTCTCCCAGTCCACAAGCAGTAATACCAGACTCCCCATTGGGATACTGTGGTCTGGAAACAACCACCTACAGAGAAGACGGGGTCTCCACCAGCCAAAGTCCTTAAGAAACAAGCCAGACAAACACTAACCTGGAGCAACATCAGAGCCACAAGTCCTGTCAGAGGGTGAGGGCAGACTAAATAGCCTTCAGCCCCTTCCAGCTGCAAGATTCTGAGCAAGCAGGAGGCCCTCAGCACTTACGGCACTGAGAAACTGAAACGGCAACAAAAGCGATCTCTGTCCTCAGAATACCATCTCCCAGATCCCATTCTGGTTTTCAAGAAAGTTCCCACAAGGAGCAGCACACTTTGATTTCCCTGACCAGTACAAGCAGAGATCTTTTGCCAAACATAACACGAGATACCACTTGAGATCAGACAGGCAGGGCTGGGACTTGCTTCCTAACACAGTCCTGGCCTGGAAAAAAATCCTTACAGAGAGTCTTAGAATGTGGAGAGAGAGAGGAAAATAAAAACCCGTCAAGCTAAAAAACGCCGCTCTCAGCAATTCAAAGACATTAAACATCCACGAGCCTCGGCATTTCTGATCTGACAAGGCTTCGCACGAGCACGAGTCGCTCCAGAGCGATGCAGCTTTGCCCGGCTCCTGCTGGACACGTACCCACACCCAGTGCACTCACCCTCCAATTCTCTTCTTGAGCTCGATGGGTTTCATGTCGTCGGCCGGCGCCAGCTTCAGCGCGCCGAGCGGCGCGGGCGCTGCCGGGTGCTGCAGGGGCTGGATGGGCTGCGGCACCACATGGTGCTGCGAGATGGCCAGCACCGGCGCCGCGTAGTGCTGCAGCTGCTTGGGGCTGCNCGTCCTTGGGGGCACCGGGAGCGCTCAGCAGGGGCTGGTGGCGCTGCGGCGGAGACAGGGCGGCCTGGGCCGCCTGCTGCGGGGAGCTGGTGACAACGGGGATGGGAATGACCGAGATGGGAGCCGCCAGCGGCGGGGGGGGCAGGGGCACCGGGCCCGGCGGCGAGATGGGCACCAGCAGCTCGCTCCGCGGCTCCTCCGGGGATAGGGCGCTGTTGGCCCGTGGCACGCTGGCCTTGCCCGCCTTCTTCTGCTCCTGCTCCCTCTCCAGGCAGAGCTTCTCATGCTTCTCATTCTCCTCTGAAAGAGAAACACCCACAGTGAGCAATGGCACTTCCCTGGGCGCAGCAGGGAAGACCAGCACGGGCAGCATCTTTAAGTTAAAATACCCTGGGTTTTAAACTATCCCGAGTAAATCACAGCTCAACGGACACTGCGCTGATACAAACACATCAGGGCACCTCTTTACTGCCGCGGATTTTAATCAAGCTCTTAAACTTGGCTTTGATGTGTATACATTTCTATATGTTTTTAGAACACCAGACAAAGTAAATGAAATCTGTGTGGCCCAACTAGCAAAATAAACCTCATCAAACGCAACCCGGGGCTCCGGCTTTAATTGTGTGAACGTGGCACAAACAAAACTTATTTATACAGGTCCTGTGGCGCCAGTGGCCCTGGCATCTAGACACTGCACAGCCTTAATCAAATATCTCCAAACCCACCGTCCATGAGGCTCAGCAGATCCCGCTCCTGACCACCTCTGAGGAGCTGCAACATCAAGTGGTGCTGCGACCTCTTCACAGTAATATACAAATATTTGGAAAATAAGACCTTATTTTAATCAAGGGAAGGATTAGGGGAAGGACGTGGACAGTTGGGTGTTCTGTCTTACATAGTCACCAATATCAGGTAATTCAGAGGAAGCTCTAAGAAAGATCCCAACAGAGCCTCTCCCAGGAGAAGCTTGGGCTCAACTGAAACACTTCAGTCAGAATGTGTGTTTAGAAAATTAGAGAGAAGAGCAGGCATACTGCCACCTGGAATGACCAGGTAATGTTCAACCCCCAGTCATCTTCAAGGGAATCTGTACTGAACATAACAGGCGGAACAAGGGGAAAAGGGCCCAAAAAAAGCACAGAGCTGCCCAGCTCCTCCCTCTACTGGGATACCTTCTAATCTGCCTTTTGATGTTGAGGAGCACAGTGCAAAAACTACAGACAGCAACAAAGGGAAAAAACCTCTTATTCCAGATTCTGAATGCCCTTTGGTACGTGTGACTGCACAGCAACAGTGACCCAGATTCAGCTGACACAACTTCCTGAAGTTCAGCTGCAGCAACAGCCCAAACACACCCCAACCTCCCTGAGGAGCACGCGAGCCAGGTCAAACGCCAGCTGCCAAGGTAAGCGCTGCCCTGAACCCACACACGCAGAAAACTCCCTCTGGATCGAGCTTAGCACCGGGGCTGCAGCCCCAGTCCTGACCCTGCAGCACTCACAAAAGCACCACACGAAACTCTCCCATCAGGAAGGATTTCACATCCATACAGCACTCTTCCCAGGGCTGCCCGAGACTCAAACCCAAAGTTTTCATTCAACTTGTGCAGCAGAAGCAGAGGGTGAGTGATCAAGAGATCTGACTGACTCCAAAACAGGAGGGGGGTTGCTTAAGCAGCAGCTGAACCTTAAAGCTGCATTTCTCTGTATTTTCTCAAAATACTTCAGGGTATTATCAGCAGTTCCTTAAAGAAAGAAGTGAAGTGGCACAAGGGTGGCAAAAACCCCAGCAGGAATCCCCTGATGCAAACACAAATCTTAGCTACCGACAATTTCGGAGTGGTTCACTTGAACAACATTAATAACTAATAAAGAAAAGCCCTTTGTCTGCAGATCTTTTGCTCCACTTTGCTGCTGGTTCGCAGCCAGAGCCAACGCAATGGCCCTGGCACACGGTGCACGAGGAAACCCAAGCCCGAGGAGCTGCTGACTCACGGTGTTCCCTGAGCACGTCCGGCCTCGGGGACAGGGAGAGCGGCCGGCGGCTGAGCGGCACACACCAGAGCAAAGCCCACACAGCTTCCACCCAGACCGAGAGCAGAGCAGCAAAGCAGTCATTAAGGGGAATCCCCGGCAGTGCCGGGGTCTGCTGAGGACAGCGGGACGTGCCCGGGCTGCTGGAGGTGGCACGGCCGCAGCGGAGCACGGCAGCCAGCCGGGACGGCGAGAGCTGCCCCGACCGCAGCGCGGCCAGCAGGCGTGGGACTCCAAAAACACTCCTGGGGAAGGCAGAGAACAGGGGAGCAAGGTTAAAGCAGGCATTACTGATCACAAGTACTGATGCAAATGTCTCTGGAAGCAGGTGCAGCCCTTGGGCTGCTGACAACCTGCCAGCAAGGCCTTTGGTTTTGCTCCCTTGAGCTAAAGAGTTTATTTCAAGGATTTTTATTTTTTTTTTTAGCCAAAATCTAACACTAAAGAGTCACTGTCCTCTTGGACTTACCCGCAGGCAGAAAGGAGCCATGCTCCCAAGCCCAGTGAAAGGACCAGAGGGGGCCCTGAGCCTCCTCTTTGGATAGAAGCCCTTCCACTGGGTGGTGAAAATCTGTCTTTCCACTCACACCCTGCACACAAACCAAAGACGACCTCTGAAGAAAGCTCTCCCCAAGCTCTATGTTTTCCCACATGAAGGAAGCTCACCCACATTTGGTCACAGATACAGCTGATGGATGGGTGATCAGCATGCTGTGTGCTCAGACACATGCACAGCTCATTCCTTCCCTGGCGGCACACTCAGCACAGGAACTCCTGCAAGTCCATACACAGAAAGCAGACAAAGCTTGGGGCATCCCCTTGGGCAAGGCAGCTGAATACAGAGGTACACCTCAAAAATATGTGCAATTTCCACTCATTCTTCACACTCTTATCAAAGGGGACTGAGGACAGAACAAACCATGTGAGTGAATCCTGAGAACCTCCAGGGGGGTCTGAACCACAGCCCAAGCATGAGGGCTCCTGGAATTCCACCATGCCCACACCACTCCACTTGTCAACAGGACCGCATGGCAGGAGCGGGCACCTCAGGTCCCTGGCCATGTCACCCAGGCAGTGACAGCAATGCTGGCAGCCATGGGACAGAACAGCAAATCCTGTCCTGGGAGGACATAGAAACAGGGTCAGCACCTAGTGGCCTGCTGCTATTTTAGGGCCTCGATGGTCCAGGAGTACACAGTACCAGGCACTCTTTGTTACCTAATAATCTGCTGCGTTTAAATATATCTCGTCCCTTTTGCCTGCCCTGGAAATGCCACCCATCTGTCACGGCACCGCTGGCAGCGCCAGCCAGGGAGCAGCGGGCAGAGCCGCACGTGCCCTGGGCCAGCAGCGTGGGCCTGCAGCAGCCAGGGCACGGCCGAGCCTCCCGGAACCCTGCTGGAGATGCAGACCCTGAGGGACGTCCTTTGAATGCTCCTACTTCCCACTAGGGACTCAGTACCAGGACCAAGAGTTTATCAAGGGCGCGTGCCTCTGCACAGCCAAGCGTCCTCCCTCGGTGTGTGCTCAATGGAAACATCTCCAACTCCAGGAACAGTGAGGTAGTTCTGTGGTGTCATTTTCTAAATGGTCTGAAGTGTTTTTCTGAATCATTCAGCACTTCTGGGAGCTTATCCTGCATACCTTGAACTGAGACTGCCCTGGAGAGGAGTGCCCTGGATATCACTCACGCTGGATACGCAGCAGTGTCACCTGCAGGAGTCACTCCAGGCTCCTACCAGGAAAGTGCTGGGTACAGAAATCTCCAGGTATTTACTACTCCCAAGGCTGCCCTGCAGGGGAACAGCCATGCCAAGAGGAAGGACAGGCTGGAGCCTGGAGGTTGGTTTCTGTGTCTGCAGGTCCCTGGCTCCGCAGGGGAGAACCAGGAAGGGGGAGATAAGAACAGTCAGCAGAGCTGGAGCCCAGCAAAGCTCAGCATCAGCCAAGCAAGCTCTGAATCACAGTAAATGCTGCTGACACCAGAGGCTGCAGCACACAGGCACGGGCACTTCCAGGCCCAGGAACAAGCTTGCAGGACTGGGATCCCTTTGACCCTTTGAAAGCAGAACCCTTCTCTGACACCTCCTGAATTCTGGCTGAGAACAGCACAAGCCGCACTTTCCTCTCCCATCTCAGCTGGAAGTTCAGTTTGCTGTCCGTCCCTCAGCGCTGCTGTTTCTTCACCAGTAACACAGCAGAGCCAAGACACAGCACTGCTTCCCAAAGCCCTCTGGCTCCTGGCCGTGCCCTCAGGACAGAGCTGGCTGCCCGGCACCTGGTGACAATGCCCACGGTGACCCTGCCCAGGGCCCCTCGCCGCTGCTGCTCTCAGCGCTGTGCTGATTCCAAACAGTCCCACCTCCCCTGCTCACACCGGGCCTTACCAGCACCTCAAGCACCAACTAAACTTTTCGGGAGCACACTGTTCACAAAGAAACCCAAAATGCTTCATGATTAGAACTCAGCAGCTCACAGTAGCCTCCAGAGGAGCAAGAGCTAAGCCAGCCTACCTGGAGTGAGTTTCAGGGGCTCAGAGAGCCCCAGCCCCAGCTGACACCTCCCTGCTGAGCGATCTTGCTGCACTGCCACTGCTGTCACATGCTGACCTCATCTGCAGCCTGGGTCACCAGTCACTGCTAACAGCTACAATACTCACATCTCCACTTTCTTATCCAGAGGATGAGGACACCTTTATGTTCTGTCTCTAAAGGCAAAGGAAAATCAGCCTTTCCTGATAAAATGTAGTGAGCACACACTTTATTAGGACTTTATGGAGACACATGGCTTACAAGGAAGCATTTACTTTTAACAAAACCACTGCAGCTTCTGGAACACAGCAGGGAAAGACCCTCAAGAAATCTTGAAGGAGTTCATCTTCCAAGCCACAAAGAAGAATCAATGATAACTAAATAAATACCTGGCAGACATTTCTAAAAACAGCTTCTCCAGTCTCTACAGATAATTTACATTGCGCTTTAATGAGCTATCCCAGTGCTTAAATGAAACCCTGAATCAGCTCCAGAGTAATTTTGGCTGCATTTTAGTTACAACTAACTCTTTGTGGACAGAAGACAGAAATAAATGGTGAGGATTCAGCAGCACTACAAAGGAAAACAGATCAAGACTGCTAAAAAAATATAACCATAATGAAGAGCCTCATCTCTACAGAAAGGCAGGACCATCATGTCACCAGGATGTGAGCGTGCCACTGTCACGGCTGCAGCACCACAGCCTGGCAGGCTGGAGGGACAGGCACAACTCCTGCTGTACCTTTCCGTGGCACTTGGGATGAAGTGTAGGAAAGCACAGGCTCTGACAGGCCACGGCGACACCAAGAGCACATGCTGACTCTGCTCCACCATCGCAGGAGCTACCCCTGGGCAGCCGAGCAGGGGATGTGTCCTACACAAGGTGGGCCTGGGCTCTTCCATCTGGCACTGGCCTCTCCAAGAGACGGAGACAAAGTAACACGCTCTGGTGAAAAGCTTGTATCTCTGTCAGCTGAACAGCTTCCGTGTCACTGCTCAGAGCAAACAGGGCCGCTGCTGACGGGCAGGACCCAACCTACCTGCTGCCACACCTGAGGACACCACTGTCCCTGCTTCTGGCCCGGGACAGGGGCACACACTGCAGGAACAGTGAGCCATGGCGTGCCTTAAATGCACAGGTTGGAAAAGAACAGGAAACATGAACTGACTTCATAAACTGTATTATAAACAGACCAAAAANTGGAAAAGAACAGGAAACATGAACAACAGACCAAAAAGCCCACAGATGTGCCCTCAAAAGAAACTCTAAGACCCCACTTCATCCATTGCTGGGAAGTGCTCGGCAGGCTGCTTTGAGCCACGTGTCACACAGCCAGCACTGTGTGTGTCTGTGTGTGTGTGTGTGTGTGTGTGTGTGTGTGTGTGACACA
This sequence comes from Regulus satrapa, assembly GCA_013396955.1. Classification (NCBI taxonomy): domain Eukaryota; kingdom Metazoa; phylum Chordata; class Aves; order Passeriformes; family Regulidae; genus Regulus; species Regulus satrapa. Next base: position 104,590 of record VWZN01019454.1, on the reverse strand, counting down.
GCCAGCAGTGTCACACAGCCAGCACTCTGTGTGTGTGTCACAGCCAGCACACACTCCTCGTGTGCTACACAGCCAGCGAGGGAGCACAGACAGGTGAAATGAGTTCAGTGAGTCATGGCAAAACTGGATCTGGCAGATAACAGCCTGCCTGTTAGGTAAGCATGTTTGCTCCAGGTAACATTCCTCGATCCTGTGATGAGAACAAGGGCTCACTGCTGCACCTTCATCCCAGGGCTGCGACAGGGATTGCTTCCAGAGGCTGCTCACTCTAGCCAGCTTCCTTCTCTGGGAAATGAATGGAAATGTGCAGATTACCCTTTAGAATCCTATCTCCATATGTGAAAAAGAGAGAATAATCAAGAGTATCTGTCCATCAAAACAGGGAGTCACCACCATCACCTGAGGTGGCTGCACCAAAGCAGTTATCCCTGCAATCCATGGCAATTACCCTTGCCACTCCCAAAATTCAGACACTGCTGTGTCACAGAGCAAGGGCCTTCCTGAAGCCAAAGTCTAACTGTCAGAATAAGCCTGGCACTATGGCACCGCTGTCCTCAGAGCTGCAGTGCAACTCCCCTGTTCCTGGAAGCCTGGGGAAATAGATAAACTCACACTGTGTGCTGGGAAGTGCTTTAACCACCCCTGAAAGAAGCCCAGGCGGGTGTGCTGCCTGCAGCAGCCAGGCCAGGGCCGAGGCCACGCCACCCACAGCTGCTCGGGACCTGTGTGTGCACCCTGGTGACACAGACGCCAGTGGTGGCCACAAAGCTCCACAAAGCTTCGGGAGATGCATCCCAACACCGACAGGATCTGTCGAAAGGCAACAGTGAGAGGCCAGCCGAGCACAGCGCTGAGGCACGGCCCAGCCACGTCTGGGTCTGAGCAGGTCCTGCTCCTCACCCTGGCACAGGGAAGGTGGCACCGCAGCCAAGGAAGCCTTTCTGGCCACCACACGCCGTCACCACTCCCAGGCAACCAAACGCGCCCAAATGGCAGGCAGGTGAGATGGAACAGCCCAGAGCTGTGCTTGCTGGGGGTCACTGCCTGCGCTGGCACCACTCAGGAAAGGAATGGTGTGAATGAACTGTGCAGCATCGAGAGAGCAGCAAACACGAGCTGGGCAGTCACAGAGGAGTAGCTATGGGAAAAACCCTAAGAAAACAAGTATCAGTTACTTGCAATTAGAAAGAAATTTGTTTTTCTTACATCATGAAACATTCTTGGATTTAACTAAATTCAAAGAAATCAGAACCCTCTAATTCAAGCCAAATGTCTCTGGAGCCTGCATATAACAGAGAAAGGAGCCCAGGCTGTGGGTCTGTGCCTATGTAAATTGAGTGTTTACGTGCCTGGAAGGCACATGCTTACAGCAAGAGGGCTACAGCAGCAAGCACTGCTGTCAGCTGCAGACACAGCAGCTTTTAGATAAGCTCAGTATATATTTTTTAATGCTGTTTCCCAAACTGGATTGGTTTTCAAGCCATACTGGACGCCTGGAGTACACAGACCATAACACTTTTCAGAACACAAGATTTCAAGAGGGAGGAGAGGAAGAAGGCAAGGAAGCCAACCCAGTTTTACTGTTCATACTCTTTACTCCCCGATCCTCTCAGCTGTTCCTCTGCTTGTGCCCTCCCCTGACATCGTCCTGCCACCCAAAGGTCGCCGCAGGGCTCCTCCCTCCCGTGCCACGGTCTTCCTGGTGTTCAGACTTCCCCGGGGTGGCCACGTTTGCACTGATGCTGCTGGTCCTGCACCCAGCCCAGCCCTCAGGTGTGTGTGCAGGTGACTGTGCCCGCCAGCAGCACCCAGAGCCTGGGGCACGCTCGTGGCCTGCAGCGGGCTTTGTGTAACACCACATCCACACTCATTCCTTAGAGCTGCTCCTGGGGCTGACACACCTGCAGGATGATCTTTCTTTGCTGTGTTACCCCACTCAGCAGTAATTGCTGCCTCAGAAGCCGTCCAGCACAAGGCAGGTCCCTCCTGCTCCTGTGTATCGCAGTCCGTAGCTTGTGGAAGTCACCCCGGGACACAAACCCGGCAGCCCGCAGAGGCGCAGCCCCCGGTGTTTCAGTGCTGAGCCCTGAGCACAGCCGCCACCTGTAAGCCCGGCATCGGCACGGGCCGGCCGTGCCAAGGGCGCTGCCAGGGGCAGGGAAGCAGCACCGGAGCAG
>VWZN01019454.1:78714-95639 GCA_013396955.1 Regulus satrapa | reverse complement strand
GATCCCACAGCGATCCCACAGCGATCCCGCAGTGGCCCCGCAGCGATCCAGCAGTGATCCCGCAGTGACCCCGCAGTGATCCAGCAGTGACCCCGCAGCGATCCCGCAGTGATCCCGCAGCGATCCCGCAGTGACCCCGCAGCGATCCCGCAGTGATCCAGCAGTGACCCCGCAGTGACCCCACAGTGATCCAGCAGTGACCCCGCAGCGATCCCGCAGCGATCCCGCAGCAGATGCCGAGGGCCAGCCGTCTGCTGGGTGTGTTTAAGGCAGATCAGTTCTGCTGAGCAGCGGCGCTCGGAGCTGTCTGGAGCAGCTCCCCGGGGAGGCTGGGAGCGCAGAGGGATGCAGGAACTGGGCTACGGAAAATAGGAGGGAAAATATTTGCTGCTCCCTGCAAGTTCATCTACACTGGGGACTCAGCAAAAGAACACCTAATAGAGGTTTCTTTCCTTTTATGATTTAGCAAAGCTGACCCAGTGCAAGGGGGAAAGGGATATGTTCCGCTCTGTTTGCTACAGTCAGTAAAGATACAGAATATTAAACATAAAATGGAGTTGTTAGAAAAATTACAAACATATCATCAATGTCTGAACATGGCTTAAACCCACAGAGGAGTGTATTAAGCTCTTCAGAGACAGTCCCTACACAAGGGCAGTGAAAACACCAGCTAAATTCAGTGCCAACATCCGCTTTTATTTTTAAATGTACACTACGATATACATGTGAAAAATAGAAGTGCTTGAATAGCACAAGCCAATTCAATTTGATAAAAGGTCTGAAAAAGGGTTTTATTTAGATTTATGATGAACAGCTTCATGGTTCATAAAAAGACGATTTTCCTTTTGCTGTTTCTGTGTACTCATGCTTGTATCAAACAACTGGATATCTTAATATATGGCCACATTGAAACGGAATGATAGCAAAAGCACGTAGTAGCTCTAAAAATCATGTTTTGTTCTTGCACTGGGATAACACTCCTGGACACTTGAAAATAAAACCTCAGTACCAAAATGATGTAAGAAATGACCTGCCTTTTTAACAGCAGATAGTAAAAAGTAAGAGAGTTGGTAGTTTGGCTGTATCCTACCACAGTCTGCTCTGGGAAGGGCCAGGCCTGTCACAGCCACAGTCTGGTTTAGGAGGCAACATGCAAATAAATTATTCAGCACTCTCAAATCTAAAAATCAGTGCTGTATGCTGCATAATCCAGCTTAATGTAAAGCGGCGAAAACCCATGTATGAGCAATTTTAGAATAGGCTTTCCCACAAAACCTCAACGTGGCAATAGCAACAGGGACCACGAGGCGGCGGCTCCACGTTCCTCACAGGTACCCACGTGCCACCCTGCAGGTGAGAGCCCCCGGAGAGCTGCCTGCATGCCGGCCTCCCTCGCAGGCTCACGAACACGGAGCTCCCTGGCCAAGGGAAAGACAAAGCCTTTCCCACTGCTCCTACTCCCTGAGCAGCAGCACTGCCGCAGATGGAGCCCTCACACGCCTCGGGGCCCTTCCGAGGCCGGGGGCTGCACCTCCAGGACCCACGTACGTCGCAGCTGTGCACAGACCAACAGACACCAACAGGAAATTCATTTACATTCCCTCCAGCACGTCAAACACTATCAGGCCTTCAATAATTAATACTCTGGCTTATGATGTACCTTTCACCCCAGGATCTCAAAGCCCTCTGCAGTGGGTGAGGATGGATTTTAATTTTACTGGAGTAAATAGGGTAGAGAAAGATTAACTGATTGACCAAGGTCATGCTGCGTTAACGTTTTATTTCTGCTCTAGCCTTTAACTGGATAGCTGCTGTGACCTTGGAAAGCTGGAAGAAAACTGCATTTTAAAGCTAACAATGTAAGGATAATCTCCCCTAAAGTGTACCATATGTTTGTGATTAGGCAAAAGGAAAAGCATCAGAAGAATTGCTGGTCGTGTGAGTGTTTGCAGTGTTCTCTCGGGTATAATAGCTGGGAATTTCAGTGGAGCCTGAGAGAAGTGCATGCAAAGCTCCCCTCCATTTCAAGGAAAAATGGTTGCTCAGCATCCCTGGGCTCTGCTGGAAAATCGAGCTTGTTTATTCAGGAGTTCCTTAATTAGAAAAGCTGAGGTGATGAGGTGCTCAGGAACCAACATGTTCTGCTCTGCCTGGCTTCATGCTCTGCACGTGTCCCCTGAGCCCTGTCCTCGCCAGCTCTGACCACCCCTACAAGAACTAACCCCAGCAGCATCTCCTTCGGGCCTCTCTGGTAATTTTAGCCCATCAGCACTCACAAGCTCATCGAGGGTGTGTGCTCTGGGCTACCCCATGGCACAGGCACGTGCTGGGAGCCACCACGCATCCCTCCTGCACAGCTCTGTGCTGCCACCAGCACCAGCCTGACTGTCCAAGGGTTCCAGCTGGGCTGTCGTCCTCTTGTAATGAAGATAAACTTAACTCATTGCCAGCGTATTCTCAAGGGGATGAGGATGCTGTCACGTGTGGCTGTCTTTTCTTGCTGCCAAGCTGTCTTTTTCGATGCTGTGAAGTCACACCAGCCACAAACCCTGACCAGAAGCCCTCAGACAAGAGCTCTGGGCTGCAGGAAAGGAGCCACTTGACTTGGCACAGAAAGAAAACAATCCTTTTTCTTCACGGCTCCCCCAGAAGTGAGTCAGTAGGCCTGACGAACAGAAAACACAAGTTGCCATAGAAACTCGCATGCCTTCCACCAGGCGGAGAAACAAATGTAGGCCAATATTTCTGCTTAGCTGGCTCCTGCTCTGGCTGCTCCTGCCCGCTGCAGCCCAGGGCTCCATCAGCAGCTTGAAGTTATTTTGGCCCCAACTGCACCAGAGCCTTTCCCCAGCACCTGGGGAATGCACACACAGGGACAGGGCCACCACAGCCCCCGAGGCAGCGCCAGGCTGGGGCTGGCTCCCCTCATGAGGAGCCCACTGACCGAGCAGCCGTGGAAGAGCCCTGGCACAGCAGCCCGAGCCCACCCCAAGCAGCATCTTCCCTGGCTTCTGCAGTGAGCCTGGCGGGGTGGGCTGGAGGAAGAGCAGCTTGGAAACGGAATGTTTGCACGGGATGACTCCAGCCACCTTTGACTGAAATAAACTCCTGTTTCTCATCTGTAACGGGGCGACCCTCAGTGGGTGCGAAGGCACGCGGGTCACCCGTGTGTGCAGAGCCCTCTGGGGTGCTCCAAGAGCGGTGGTTATGTGCAGTCTCTACTGAAGCAGCTTTGCTTTATTGTGTTCCCTGATCACATGCTGTTCTTGGGCTTTGCTTCTAATTGTACCACAGGGCAAGTTGCTTTCCTTCTTCCCTCGCTCCTTTGCTTTTGGATTACATTTTTTTGTAGATTGCCTGGTGGCCTCCTGGATATTCAATGGGCTGTTATGCTGTAACTGAACAGTAAATAAAACACATCTAACAAAAAGGAAAAAAGTCACCTTTCACCCTATTTCTACTATAAATTTTTGTGACTCACTTCTAAGGAAAGAAACCCCTAAACACAGCAGATCTTTGAAACTGTGTTTGGGCACAGGCTAGTGTAACCCAGTAGCCAGCTTTGCCCACTAGATAGAATCCTCCTCCAGGTTCTTGGAGCCCCGGATACCACAGGCATGGGATGACAGACAGCTGGGCCCATGCCAGCCCTATGCCCTGTGCCAAGCGCTGGTTCCATCAGGGACAGTTAAAGGAATGTGACCAAAATGATGGAGAAGGCCTTCTCCTCCAGAGTGGAGCCCATAACCCAGACACCGGCATGGAGAGGATATTTGTCAGTTCAGCTCAATAGCCTCCAGAAAATGTACCATCAGGTTTAATAATTTAATAATTTAAAAGAGCTGCCCGTGGTTAATGAACGGGCTCAGGATCTTGACAGCTGGAGAGACAGGTGGTGGGTGGTAACACCTCTCTTCTGAAAGAGCTTTTGGTTTGAGGGCAGAAGGGAGCATCTCAGTTTGTAAGTGATCTATGTTGTTTGGGCAGTGATGTGACTGTTGGCTTTAATATAATTTTAAATGTCTCCAGGTAAAGAGAGTTTAATGCAATTATCTACCGATTGAAGGATTGAATGAAGACATACCCATAACACCCAAATTCCTGCAACACATTTACTTTAAGACATCCTAGCAGGTAAAGGTTGCTTTTCACAGTAAAATACTGAGTGCAAGATAAATAAAATACTAATGGAACTGTTTTACTCTAAAAAATGGCTAAAGAGGGCGGTCCAGCCATGCTTCTCCCCAGCTGCTGGACTCCAGCAGCCCCTCATACCCAGGCAGCCCCTCAGAGCTGCCAGGGCTTCTGAGAGCATGAGGAGCCTGCTTCCACAGCGACACCCAGATTTATTCCTGAATCTGCTGTGGCCTTGGAAAGGGAACCCACATCCTCTGTTTACCCTGACACCACTTGTTGGAGGCTGTTTGTTTTTTTATACCTTGAAAGCTTGTTTTCCATGACAAGATCTGCCTGTTTCAGCGGTGACACTAATGTCCCCCCTGGTTTTAAATAGTTACTTTAACATAGCTAGCTAATAATCGCTAGGTTTATTTTAGATACCTGCTTTGGGAGAGCAGGAGTCAAGAAAACTTATTTTACAGCTACAAATCACTTCATGGGTTTAATGAAAGTAGAGCAAAATTCAAGAGAAACTTTGTGACGTTTTCACAGGGGAAGTGAAAGTCTAATTCTGTGGCTGCCACTGCTGGATTCAGTATGTGGGGCACTTCCCGCTGGGAAGGAATGAGTAAGATAGTGTAGAGTTAAAAAAATAGAAGAAAATTAGAACTTGAGACTGTGCCAAAAGTCAACAATAATTTCTAGAAGGTCACAAATTTGCAAACACCAAACCTAGCTCTGCAAACAGGATCACTGGGCGAGCTGCTGGCCCTGCTGACAGCAAGGGGCAGCTCAGAGCTGCCTTCAGTCCCTCGCGTGTTGGCTGAAGCCATGCTGACACTCAGCCTTGGAAGCGGAGTTTGCCCTTTGGAAAGTATCCAAAAATCTTTTAAAATATGTAAATCAGGCAGAATTACAACTGACAAATCCTTCATTCAGAAGGAAAGCAAATCCTTCTCTTTGCAGATCTAAAATGCGGGAGGAAGGTGATCCTGAGAGCATCAGCTCCAGCTGAGGCCAAGGGCAGGGGCAGTGCTGCCCCTAAAGCCAAGTCTGTGCCCCCTCCCTAAGCTGAGACCTTGATTATTTCACTGCTGCCCACTATGGCCCAAGAGAAGAGAAGCTTAAGGAAAGAAGTGAGCATCCTGTCTCCCTCTGGATCTCTCTGCTTACAACAGTGCATTACTTCTCACTGAAATATGAAGGTTGAAGATTTATGTTTGACTCGAAGATTCCAGTTTTTGTAAGAGCAGATTTAGGAAGTACCAGTATTCACACACTGGATTTGGGCCTACATTGAAAGGAACAGTCTAAAAGAACCACAGAAGAAATTGTCTGTTCAGGAATAAGTAGCAGGAAAACAACTCCCCAGTATATTGAATTTAAATGTTTCTCTCCATACTGAAGTTACTGGTGCTCCCTTGTACAGAGCTTTGCATGTTGAAAGGAAGGGAGTTAATTGGTGAGTGATCAAAGATTTCTGCCTGGTAATTTACAATCATTCCAGGGCAGGATTCCTGTGGAGAGGAAAAGCAGGGATCAGTAGGATGCTAAATGATGAAAGGCTCCTATGGAGGCAGTTATATATTCACCCAAATCTCCTGTAAAAATGCAGCAATCTCCTAAGAATTATAAATCTGCTTTTCTGCAGAGGAGCCCCAGGGTCCGCACAGTACATCCTCTGTACCACAAAGACGCAGAGTAACAAAGACCTCTCCCTCCTTTCTGCACTTCCAGTGCCAGCCATCGTGTCTCCTCTCCCTTCCATGCCTGGGTTTGGGAGCCTCTCTGCTTGCCAGCACCAGTGAGTGATTTTAATAGCACAAGTTGCATGAGTGAAACTACTTGCATATAGCAACCTGCAAAGAACCATCCCCTGGAGCACTTCACCACCCCCAGAGCCCTCCCATCCCTAGACCCACGCTGCCATGGTCCCCAGCCTCCACGGGGATGGAAACTCTGCTCCTGGAAAGCACTCAGCGATTTGTAGTCCTGCAGATGCGCATTACTCACCACAGTTACTGCTACAACAGCAGCAAAACTAATGAAGATTGGTGATTAACCTGAATTCTTCACACTTGAAGGATCAGATGAGCAGTGCAGGTATCAGTGTCCCTTGCTGAAGGTGATTTCAGGCTGGTGCTCCCTCATCGGATGGAGGGAGAGCAGGGGAGGCTGAGCTGCGGGACTTGGGGCAATTCTGCAGGCCTGACCCCAACGGGCAGCTTTCCCATCCCATTCCACTCGGGACAAAGAGTGCGAGACAGCATCTTCACAGCTCTAACCGTGCCCCCGTGGGCAGGTCAGGGAGAGCGGCAGCTGCTGCCTCGGCCGAGCGTGCGGAGCCGGGGTGTACCAGGAGCAGAGCTCCTTCCCTCGGCTGCTGGCACACAGGGCAGTGCCCAGCCCTGGGCTGGGCCGTGCTGGGCCCGGCCAAACGCTCCCACAGCCCTGCCAGGAGAGCCCAGGGCTGCCCGCACACACCTGCCCGGCATCCCTCACGCGGGGATCCTGCACGCCTCCCTGCACGGCCAGGCTCCGCTCTCTATTCCCACACCGTGCTGAAAGCAGATGTCTCGTCTGCTGCACGTCTGCCGGATTTAACTGTCCGTGTTCTGTGTACCAAATTGCCTTTATGCTATTAAGAATGGAAAGGAAATGTTTTATACTACTGGAAGGTGTGCTGTGCTAGTGATTTCAACTGGTTTTAATAACCCTTGATAATTTTTTTCTCCCGCTTTCTCCCAATTTGAAAGCTCAATTAATTTTGAGCTACAACTCTGTCTATCATTTCAACCACATGTAGCTGAGTGAGAACTCATGCGAGATAATGGTTAATTTTTGGTATCTTCTGCTGCCTAATGGCAGGTGTGCTGTCCTAAATAATTAGCTTTCAAAAAGGGATCCCCTTAACCCCTCTCTGAAACTGGGTAGTGATCTCGGTTTTACTTCATTAAGCTCTTGACAGCTCAATGTACTCACATCTGTTACTGTTTGGTAGTTTGATTCCAAGAACACAAATCGCTTCAAGAACTGGCAACAAATTCATTCAGGCTCATGATGCAGATCAAAATCCATCTGTTTACTAATCAAAAGCCATATTTTAATCGTAGTACAGCAGTGGTGTCAGCAATATCCCAGCTCAAACCTTCTCTCTGCCCTAAACATGATAGGTAGAACTCTTCCTGCATTTATTGGAATTGGATGTTTAAATGCATCCAAGGATTCTGGAGTCCGATATTCCAGCCCCTGCCTACAAGATTTGATCAATCTGCTTGCCCTGAACAACGTTATCAGACATTTTATACCTATGGCTGAACCTGAAAATCTTTTACATCAGACACTTCTGATATGCTTCTAAATTAGAACAAGAGAGGAAAACAATGCGATGAATCAAATTTTAACTTGAATTTCCAATTGTTTGTTTTATGGACTAAAACCCCAGTGGTGATAAAGCTGACTAATGTCTATGAAAGTCCACCTATGCTCAGGTGTCAGGGAGGGATTAACTGAGGAACTGCAGCTTCATCGTTCCCAAAACCTGGAGAACAGCCCATGGTACTTCTGCCCAAACCCCGCAAGCTCCAGCAGCGTGACATCGCCACAGCCGGGGCTGGGCCTGGGCTGGGAAAGGAGCTGCTGCCTTGGACCCTCCTCAGGTGCAGGGCAGGGAAGAGCAGTCCTGCCCAATGGACACGGCATGGGAGCAGCTCTGGGGAAAGGCCAGGGGCCAGGCAGGGCTCCCAGCTCTGCCCTTGCATGGGCACTGAAGATCAACCACTGGCTATTTCGGTGAGCAAATCTGGCAGTCGAGCTCTTGCAGCTTGTGGTGCCAGCTGGAGTTCTGCTAAAGCCACTCTAGAGCTCTCTGGGTGCAGTGAACTGCAGCAGTGAAGGCATCAGTGAATTCCTGACCCAGCAAAAATCCAAGAAGTTTTGATGCTAATTATGGATTTCACCCATTATTTTCTCTACTCTATGGTAAGTCAGTGGGATCCCAGTTCATTGCTAGCGAGAAAGAAATGCCTGAGGGATTTTACAAACTGGTTAACCCATGACCACTACATTAAGGCTCCAAAACAAATGTAGCCCATTTGCTCAGGGATGACAGATTAATAAATTGTTCCACCTCATTATCTCTGTAATTCCTGATGGCATCGCTTGGAGGAAGTCTGGCAAATGACATCGGCCAAAAGGTCAGTGCTCCTTTTTCAAACACAAGATTATAAACCTTAATGCAAACATAAATGATTCAGTGGATTTATGAAAGGGCAGCAGAAGTCCCAGGTCAGGCTCAAAGCACAGTGAGCAGTGCGAGGATAGAGCCCGTGCTGTGGAGCCTGTGCTGGCACGGGGAGGGGCAGCAGGGGTGACCACGTTCTCCCCCCTCCTGCCACTGCCTGTCCCTGTGGGTGGCTGCGGTGCAGGTGCTGCTCCTGGGCTGCCCCAGAGCCACCACACAACAGGCTGGCTCTGGCTGGAACATCAATTCACAGTATTGGAGAGGATGAACAGGGGCTCAGATAGAGTTCTGCAACTCCAAAGCCATGAATCAGGATGAGGACTCTCTCGAGTCAAGCTTTAGAGTAGTGCCTCATTTTAAGCTTCTGTGCTTTGCAGTGTCCCTAATAATCCTAAAGCCTGCAGGGTCAGATTTGCAAGTTTCTGTCAACAACTGCAAAAATGAATAGAATATTTAAAGTAACAAAATTCATGCCTGCAGGAGTGAAGGAAAAGGTGAATATCATGGAAGCTGTGATGAAATTGTGAGACCTGGAAGCTATGAAATACAACTTTTAATATACAAAGATGAACCAGCTACAAACACGCAGAGGTTTACATATTGATTAGTCTCGGCAGGGAAGCTCATAAAAACAGAAGGAAATAGGTGGAAAGTTGTGGCTCAAAATAATTCCTCTTGGTGGTGGCGGTCGTGTATTTTCAATGTAAACATGTAAACTTGGTGGATAATGTATAGAGCAGGCCAGAGAAAACTACATCACTAAGCAAAAATACTCCTTTTAGGAATTGCTTCTATGTCTGTGGAAATAGGCGAAGGTCTGCCAAGCTGTAAGTGGACAATTTGAAAAGGATTCTGAAGAGAGCTGAGTGCCACAGTGTGAGCAGAGCAAGATGTGGCACTGTGCAGCCAGACGCTGAGCAGCACATGGGCTTTCAGGCCAGCATTATGCATGGAATTACAAAAGCTCTTTGCTTTCAGAGGAACAAATAAAAAATCATAGGAAAACACAGGTCCAGACTGTCTCATGTGCTAAGCCTGACACAGAGCACAAAATAATCTTAAGGCAGCCAAAAACAGTGCGTGAGGAATTCCCCTTATCAAGGGAAACCCTACTGGTGAAGTAGGGCAGAGGCCTAGGATGCTCTGATGGGTATGGAATAGAAAGGAAACGTGGAAAAGGAGCATTTATTTAGATAAAAAATCACTGCAAAGTCCCTGTCAGGATATAAACCAAAGCTGTTCCTTGCCATGCACTCGCTGAGCTCTGTGCACTCAGAGAGCTGAGGCACAGCTCTGCCCCAGAGCGCCCAGGCACAGGGAAGGTGGTCCTGGCTGTGCAGGCAGCTCTGCCTGGGATGGGCTGCCAGGCTGCCTGCAGCCCCCTCCCCACTTAGGTCGGGCCTGCTACTACACAGGGCATGAAGTGGATAAAAAACTGAAAGCTCCTGTGAGTAAAGATGCCAAGCAGAAACAAACATGAATTTTGTTTGGCAGCAAACAGCAAACACTCTGTCACTAAAGCACCTGGCATTTAGTATGTTGTTTGTATCTTTCTCTCTGAATATTTTAAGCAGGAAGAACTGCTCTGGAGAAAGGATATGGTAGGAAAGGAACTATAACCATCAACCTCAGCCACGTTAGAGATTAATTCATAATGTCACTTCACTGAAAAATTACTTGTATTTCACCTCTTTTTTTTTCCTTGGCGAAGGAATGTTATTTTTGCTGTTCAATTACATTTCGACCATTCAATCAGACTCAGCTCTATATAAACCTATGGATTCTTGTTTCAGATTCCCTTGCTCAGCTTTTACTTCATGAAGAGAAGAGCTGTGTGCCAAGGTCACAACTGATTAATCTTGACCTGCGAACCTTGAAGAATAAAGTCTTACTATAAATGTATTACTCTGCATAGTAAAAGCAAATGTACTCTGTATCCATGACAAATAATGAACTCATTTTTTCTGGCTTTACTCTTTAGTTGCCAATTAAGCACTTAAATACAAGAACTGTTAATTCTTTTGATAAATGATGTGCCTACAAAAGTAGTGAAATCCTTTGGCCTTTGAGCAGGTGTGATGAAGGTGTCTTCTCATCGGGTATTTTGGGAATGGATGCTCTGCCAGTGCTTGTGGATGCTTGGGAAGGAGCTGGCACAGCCACACTGCACCCCTGTGACATGGACAGTATTTACAAGTGTGTGTGTTTAGGCATCCAGTGATATTGTGGCAATATTTCTGTATTACTGGTGCTATGAATATTTTAACATATATTTCTGGTATATTTGTTAGCAATCGGGCCACAAGACAGAGGCAGTTAATTTATTTTAAAAGAAAAATGTTTGTTAAATGGATTCTGTTATGTAAATTCAATTCTACATTAAATACAAACAAATAAAACCAAAACTTTGAGGGGAAAACCAACAGAAAAGACAGCATCTACATTCAGGTCGGCCTTACAAAGCCCATTTCTCATTGTGTGTGCAGTTCACTGGCAGGCTCCTAGAAGAAAATGAAGTCTAGTGCAGAAGAGGCCTCATAGCACTGGCACTTCTATGTTAATTAGGAAACAGCAAAGTCAAAACAAATTTACCAAGCTTGTAACTGCAACCAGGCCGTCTCCAGTTGTGACAATGAAATTAGCTGTGCTCAGTGGACACTGTGGACCCACTCATTTCCACAGCACGTTAGGGAAGGCTCACATGGGTGTTTGCAGCAGGTGATTCCGTACTGCTCACAGAGCTGAGGCCCCATGCAGGCAAAAACATGATAAATCTATTTTTATCTTTAATCATTCATTTGGAAGCACTGACAGGCACATTAGGGACTCCTGTCTAAAATTAGTTCTGTTCATGCTGGAAGCAACCATTTATTCTATCGAGCTATTTGTACGCTTAATGTCAGACGACTTCTGGGAGCTGTTCCTGGTTTTGTGTGAGTTTTCTCTGAAATACCCCAGTTTGTTCCTGGAACGTGGCGTTGCTGTTGTAATCACCATCCTAAAGCTCTATGAGTTGTACGTCATTAAGATCTCTGTTAACTGTCAGACCACAAACAAAACACAAATGTCTCTCTGGAAGCCGAGCAGTAAGAGAGGAGGAGGGCTGCAGTTTGCCATCAGGAGGGTGCAGCAGCCGTCCCAGAGAGCAGGGGATGATCCTCCCCTGGGGCACGGCCTCAGCCCAGGGCTCTGCCTGCAACACGGGGTTGGCCCCTCCAGGGGCTGCCTTTGGGAGCAGGGCAGTGACAAACAGCATCTCGGTAATTAACAAACATTCTGATCTGCATTCACATACCCTGGTCAGATGCTTTAGGGGCAAAGAGAAACCCCAGCCCTGTTTATGACACTGCATTACCAGTTCTAGTCCTCTTTTGGTTTTTTTTTTACTATTGTTGGATTTTGGGGGGTATTTTTTGGGGTTTTTATGGTTGGTTTTTTGGGTTTTTTTTTGGTGGGGAGTGGGATGTCTGGTGTTTTGTTGTGGGTTTTCTGTGTGGTTTTGTTTTGGTTTTGTTTGTTTGTGGTTTTTTGGTTTTTTTTTCTAAAGGCTCTGGAGGACTCAGGAGCACATGGAACAATATTCCACATCTTAGACGAGTGCTGCTCCTGCAGCCCTGCTTGCTCCCAGTGCCCGGGCAGCTCTCAGAACAGCCACCAGCTTTGCTCATGCCCAAAGTGCTTACACTCAGTGAGACTTGTTTACAGAGATAAAAGGAGGTTTTTAAACCAGGAGTCAATCTATGCCTAAAGCCACCACCACCACAGGAGAACTCACAACAATCCCTCTTGTAGACACTGCAGCTCTTCCCAAGAGAACAGGCGGTGAGGTGGGAAGGGTTTGGCTGCCACACAACTCTTGAGAATGGCACACTCCACTCTGAAGCCCGTGTGGTCTAAGCCACCAGGGCTGATCCCTTCGGCCGCTCCACTCGCAGCGATCGCTCCCGTGGTTGGGTCGCTCAGCCACTGGATGTCACTGTTAGTCTGAGCACATAAACGCAAACGGCATTTGTTTGGCATTAGAAAATGTTTAGAGAATGAAATGATGTCTTTAAACATCATCGCGGTGAAAGCGGGGGCACTGCAGAGGAATCGCCTCTTTAGGTGCTCAGAGCATTTGCTCAGGTCTCACACTTGTGACAAGCTGACAGCGTAAGAAATGCCTGATGTGATAAGGGCTCTCTTCTCCCTTTGGTGAGTCACTGGTGGAGCCGGCGCTGTGTCCGGAGCCCCCCGTCTCCTGACGGAGCCGGTGCTGTGTCCGGAGTCCCCTGGCAGGCGGAGTGCCCTGCCTGGCACAGCGGCGCAGGGCCGGGATGGAGCCCGGCCTGGCTCCCTGCCTCCCTCGCATGGACAGCCCGGCAAAGCCTCCCAGAGCCAGCTGCCTCCAGCACAGACACACCTTGAGAGCTTCCTTCCCACGTCTGCTTCTCCTGCTTCAACTGCCCAGAGTCCCAGTGACACAAAACATTCCAAACAGGAGCTGTCACGATACCCTCCTTGAGTTAGAAGAGGAGAAAGGAAAACTTTAATGATTTTTCTCCTAAAACCCTAAAGTGTCACATAAAAAAGTACAAAAAGTTAAGATAATCTCATGTTCTTCTTTGTAGGGTTAAAGCCGGAAGAACCATTTCTCCCAAGGGTTAGAAAAGATGCTCTGGCCAAAGTGTCTGTAGGGTGTGAGCACAACCTGCCAGAACGAGCATAACATCGGGTACAAGGTAATGGAGAATCCATCCTTGGAGAAGGCAAAGAGTGTAAAACGAAGATGGAAAATCGAGAAAATAGCAGTAATAAAAGCAATAATGATAATAAATAATCCAAGTCTACGCTCAGTGCTGCTTGTGCTACAGGAAAGCCTCAGCACGCGGGACCCCCTGAGAGCAGCTCCGAGCAGGCGGTGCCAGCCCTGCTGAGCCCGACGCGCTCGGTGCTGTCACAGGAGCTGCCTGCCCCAACAGGCACCGACTGAGAGCCAGAACAGGCCGCCTGCAAGGAGAGCTATCCGAAGAAAAGTCATTGGAAGCAATTTTATGAAAAAGGATTGATTTGTTTTACAATTATTTTAAATAATTATCTAAAATAATGGCGTTGCTCTGAACCAATCCTGTGATTTTAACACAGATATAATCACTGTAAATGACATTAAGAGCTTGTCTACAGACAAATTGCATTGCTCTGGTTATAATGGGATTGTTGAAGCTCAGCAAATCCCCAAATCCAGGTATGGCTTAAACCACAGAAAAGGAAGGGAAAGAAGTGTACCAAACCCCTCAACCTTTTTGGGCTTACATTGGCATGGCTTTTTCAGTCAAAAAATCTCCTAACTAACCAAAAGGATTGAATTGGAACAGAGGCAAGTGATACACCATCCTGAAACATGGAACTGTGATGGCAGCAATGCTGAAATTTTCATACATTTAAAGCTGCACAGATCTAGAAGTTAGGCTACTGAAGTCAATGGTGAAATTCCCCCTCGCTTTAGTGGAAACAGCAGAGTTCAGAGCAGTAACTACCTGTACAGTGTTCTGCCTCCAAAGCTGAAAACTAGAAACGAGAAGTGACCTAAATATTCAAGAATTACTTAGTGACTGTTGGTGAGTCTATTTTTGAGTGGGCAACTGCAGACTCCTCAAAGAAACTTGATCACCAGAGATGAGGCTTTAACATGGCAGCACCTTTTAATGGATTTCAATTTGAGGCACATCAAACCACTAATCACTTCAGTGAAAAACTGGGTCAGAGTTAGCCCCATCCTCCCCAAAGTGCTGCAAAAGTACATTTAAGTGTATATATATTTATATATAATTTTGTATTCTGCTTAGAAGAGATGACAAAGTATAGTGCTGAAATCCTTTTGAATGATATTCGCTAAAGGACAGCAACAGAAACACCATCCACAGGGCATTTTTGGCTAAGTCCTCTTTGAGCTCTGTTCTCAATAGATAATAAAATCTGTATTTGTTACAGCCCCAAACCCCTTTACAGTTCCTAATGTACTAGGCGGAGGTAGTGATATTCTGTACCTGTTAATTAGCAGGTGCAACATGAAGTAAGCAAATCCATTGATAGGTTCTTTATGGCTGCACAGACCTGTAAATAAGAAGACTGGGATAACCAAGGGTGTATTATTTCCCCCCGGTATTTCCGAGCCGCTTCATTATGTTTTAGCAGGAGCTGGTGTTTGTAGGCTCACACCAAGGGCAGCCCCTTGGCTGGCTGGAGCACGAGCTGTGCTCCTGTGCTGCTCCAGAGCCTCCTGCCGGGGTTCCGTTTGGGATGCTGCTCATCCCTAGTGCCTAAAGGTGACACGCTCGCTAAACAGGCCTGCTGCAAACAATGCCAGATAAGACATAAAAGACATATTGGATTACCCAGCCCACGGCTCCAAATGCAAGAGAAATGAATGCCAAACGCTGTGGGGTTTGTCACTTGCAGCATGCAGCAGCCTTTCCATTATGCACTGCCTGATCCTTTGCCAGATTTCTTCAGGAAAACCAAGTGCTAGGATGAATGGAAAAGCCTGTCTGGAGGTCACACTGTGGGAGCTGGGAAGGAGGAGGCTGCTGTTCCATTCCTCACTTGCCCTCATGCCCTACCTGGCCCTTCCTTCCTTGCTCTACCCAGCTGTCAGACAGTGAAGCTTCCTGTGTAAGCCTTGCAGATATCAATGATATCACTGTTACTATATTTAGCAACTAATCTTAGTGCTATAAGTAAATCCAGGACCCCAAACATGGATTGGTATTTCCCAGATGATAAAAACTATTGAAATTATGAGGATTGTTGCAATTCCAGGACTGCTGCAGAAATCGTTTGGTGCCAAGAAGGCATTCTGCAGTGGAGGAGAGCTGTTACAAATAACTGCTGTTACAAATAATAGCGTCCTAATTCCCAGTGCAAATATGTTGGTAACAGCTCTCCAGACAGTTGGGCTGGGAGAATACTGAAACAAACCCAACTAGATGAGTTTAATTTCCTTTTGGTTTGGAATTACTCTTTACAGTGCCACTACACAAGTCCACGTGTTGGCTTTGAGCTGCCAGCTCCTCAGGGCAAGGTTTAAATTAAGTACTCTTCTGCTCTTTTCTTTCTTTTTTTAAATCAGGAAACTCTTTATATTCATTTCAAGCTTTGTAATCAAGCTCCAACCTACTGTTCAAAAATAACAAACAAAAGAATACCCAAAGCTAAATGTTGACTCTACATCCCTTTCCCAGTCTCCTATTTAATCAGCCTTGTGGCACATTGGAAAACAGAGCATTTAGTTCCACTTCATTATTATGGGGGGTGAAAAAAATCTTACAGTCAGGCTTAAAGCGTTCAAATACCTGAAGCCATATCCTAATCTGCACAGCACATGGGTGTAAAACAGACATGCAATTTTTGTTTCCTTGGGGCACCACTGTTGGCGGTGTCTGGCAGGGGCTCTGTGTGTTTCAGCTCTTTCTGAGCACACTGCCAGGCGCCTCCATCGGGTAATGGGTACGTGGCTGTCAAGGGGGCAACGGAGGGACTGGAGCACAGACAGCTGAAATTAGAAATACACAGACCTTAACATCCAGTGTGCACTGAAATTAGCAGGAATCTAGCAGAGCTGTAGTGAAAGCCACCTGCAATCAAAGCAAGGAGTTTTATCTTTAATATGCCTTGCAAAATCCTTCCTACTGCCCATCCAAGGGCCTGCCCACAGCACTATTTGGGATCACCAGGGAAGAGAGGGCCAGGAGAGAGATGTTATTTTAACCTGGAGAAGACTCTCATCCTCTTGTGATACAAATCCCCATAAAACTCTGTGGTAACACAGACGTTTAGGAACAAGATTCCTTGATGGCAGCTGACTTGATGGCAGCTCAATTATAGACAGTCATTCCAATTGTCTGGACCTTCAGCAGGTTCTCAACCGGCATCTGAGAATGTGAGGCCATTGATAAACAAGCCCCATATTACATTAATGACAAAGTGATAATATCTTTGAACTCATTTGGGTTTCGTTCTTTCACACGTTGCTCTCCAACATTCTGAAAAAAAACCCTGAAACTGAAATGTAAATAAAGTAAAGCCTGATGATGCTGGTAAAAAACATCAATAGAGATTGAAGAATTAATTAAATTGGAAAAAAACGTTGTGTAGGGAAGGCCCTACTTAGAACTTTCAGTTTTGGAATATTTGGAACTGACCATAAATTTCTCTGTCTTTTCTCTCTGACTGGGCACTGCCTTCATCAATATGACTACAGTAGTTCCTGCCCTTAGAAAGTGACATGAAAGCACCCTTCTGCTGGTCAGAAATGACGGCACATTCTAAAAGCAATCATGTTAAAATATAAGAAAGAGGCACGGAGTCATCATTTCTTTGTATTTCACAAACATTTTAAGTCAAGACAAACATTTCTGAACCTAGCCACCAACCGAAAGCTTCTTGTTTTAAACTGTTTTCCGAAACCGCTCCTTTTCAGGGCCTGCTATTGCTGAGCGACGCGGCCGCCGGCGCTGCGCTGCGAGCAGGCCCGCGGGAGGCAGGGCTGGCTGCAGCCCCGGCTCCTCCGCGGGCAGGGGACGCG
>VWZN01019454.1:67447-78136 GCA_013396955.1 Regulus satrapa | reverse complement strand
CTCCTCCCCACGGCAGGGCCCGCTCCTCCTCCCCACGGCAGGGCCCGCTCCTCCCCACGGCAGGGCCCGCTCCTCCTCCTCCTCACGGCAGCGCCCGCTCCTCCTCACGGCAGGCCCCGCTCCTCCCAGCGCCATCGCGGCCGCGCTGGGAGCGGCGGCAGCGCCGCACCTCCGAGCGCTGCTCTTCACAGCTCGTTACTAACAGTAATTAAGTGGTCGCAGCGTCCCCAGCCTTAACCCTGTTTAGTAGATAAAGTGGATAATTGAGCACTGTCGGCTCCGTTTTGCCGTGGAAGCCGGTGAGAGAGGCTAACACAAGGTCACAGGGCCCCGAGTCAACTCAGGATCGCAGTACATCGGCTACTGTCCCCGCCTTCCAAAAATGCTGGGATATTTCGTTTGCTTGAAGGAGTTATGGACCAAAACTGCTATTCCTGTCTCATCACTGAGAAATCTAACCCAGAGAAGTATTGCATGATTTAACAACTAGAGTATTTGAGAACCTGAAACGAGCACGGGTATGTTGTATTCCATCTGCCAAAGGAGACGCCAGGCCCTGTTAAACACGCTGCTGGACGGAGCTAATTGTCTCCTATGTGTACCCTTGTACCGATACAGAGCAGATCGGCCAGATGTGACCAATCTGGCCGGGGAGTTTGAAATGTCACTATTTGTACTGCCCAGGTGGAATCACGAGCCCCTGCCCGTTTGTCACGGCTGTAACTGCAGTGGCAGCTCTGAGGTGTTGGCCGGGCCTCTCCCGAGAGCGCCTTCCCGTGCTGCCCGTGACTCCCGGGGCTGCCGCCGAACCACTGCATCCTGCAGGCTAGAAATAGCTCCGCTCCTATAAACTATTATCTCGCTTTCAGCCTGCCCGTTTGCCTGATCCCGAAATGTTTATCTTGCCCTAACTGCCAGCCCAAAGGTGGAATGCTATTTCCAGCCTATGAGAAGCCCAAAGAGAGATAAATTTAAAAATACTCCCCTTTCCTTTATATTTTAATACCCTAGTACTTATGCAAGATGCTACAAATGGAAGACCTCTATGTATTCACAACATACAAGTAGAACAGACAAATTTTCTCACATGTCTCAACCTAGGGAGTGGAAAAGACTTCACAATTTTTGGCTTTGCTCCTATGGCAGACAAGTAAGGCTTGAGAAGAGACCACATGCACTGCCTCCAGAGAGCCCCCAGTGCGGACAATGACTGTCCCAACAAACAGGATCATTTGAACAACAACCTCACTGGGCCGTTCCATCTCCCAAATCCTGGCTGTCTTCCAAAGCTTTCTCAGAACATCCATTATTATACCCACATAATCACAATAAACTTTGGATTTTATACTTTCATTTCAAACTATGGAAAATTTGTGACAGATGTAAAGAATGGGAAAAGTAGATCCATCAAATAATGTGTAAATAAGAGCATCTTGCATAACCCACTGAGGTGAAAAAAACCTTTAAAGGGCAATTGCCTTTACTGAATATTGAATCAGTGTGAAAAGCAGAATTCGAAAACTGTCCTTATTTCTAAAATTCTTGATGAGAACTAAGTGGAGCGTTATTTCTTGCCAACTAATTCGGGTATAATCAGGTGTGTTCCACCTGTGCCGTGCTCCCAGCACCAGACATGGGCTAACATTCCCGAAACTGGAGCAGTTCTGTGACGCACTTTGGAAGTTAAACGACCTGGGTAGCTCCTCTCTTGTGTGGACACTCACTGCTCCCAGCACAGCACAGCTCTGCTCTGAGCCATGAGGAAGTGCTGGAAAAGAGTAACACGGAGACTTCCAAAAGATTTAGACAGCTTTACTGCTTAAAAACCACCCCAAAACCAACCAACCAGAACGACTCAAAGCAAAGCCTCGAGAAGCCCAAGCTTTCTAGAGAAAAGGCAAGCAGCTGGAGGGAGGGAAGGAGCTGCCGGGAGCGGGCTGGTGGTGCGGGGGTGCTCGCTGTCCCTGTCGCAGCCGCCCCCTCGCCTGGCTCCGAAGCAGTGCCGTTGTTAATTGGATGCCGAGTGATGGATCTGGCCACCTGGCACCCTGTCTGGCTCCCAGCTCATGATCAACTCCCTGGGCAGGCTGGGAGGGGCGCTGGCCACCTGGCTGGTGTGGGGGCTGCAGCCTCCGCCGAGCCGATCTCTGCCCTGCTCAGACATTCCTGGACTGTGGATACCAACAGCAGCTTCTCCCTTTTGCTGTGCTCACCTCTCCCATCACAGCCGTGCTCACAGCCAACACCCAACTCGTGACACCCTCCCCTCCTTCCCTCTGTCTGGTGATGGATAAACACGGAATCCTGCCTTAATTGATAAATGGGAATAAAATGAGCTACTTGCCTTCCCTCCAATTTCTTTGAATTATTCCAAGTTCCCTACCCCCACTCCATCCTGTCTTGCTTCTCCCATCATTCTCAACATCCAGATTAAAATGTGTATTAGCTGTTGAGTTGCACAACAATTTTTTGAATGGTTCGGTTTGGTATTTTTCTAATTAGTAAAAATACGGATAAATTAAGAATATGATCAAAACAATGAACTGGACAAAAATGCCATGAAATCAGACTCATGCCTGAAGACAAGATTCTCCACTTGCCTTGCACCATGTTCTACTATTAACACTTGCAGAACTGTAGTGAGAAAGGCCACAATTTTGATTTTATTTTTTTACATTCATTTTGCATATATGTAAATGACTCCACGAGAAGCAAGACAATTGAAAATTAAGAATGTAGTATAAAAAAAAAATCAGTACAAATGTAGAGTGTTGTGTGTCACTCAGTGAAACAATCCAAATTCCATGAAAATTAATTTTACTACAAGATCTTAAAGGACTTACTACAAGTCCTCACATTTTCTTCTCCATTTCCAACGTACCATAAGGAGGTTCCACAGTGGTGTTAAGCTGGTCTGAGGATACAGTAAGCAGCTAATGCCAAGCTCTTACATCCATTACAAATTACCTGAAAAGAATGTACTTCACTAATCAAATCTTTGCACAGAAATGCGACCACTGGTTGGAGCCGGGCTGTATTCATTGGTGTTACTTCCTTCTTTAAACCAAAGATTCATTTGTACCTTGAAGGAACTGCTCCAAGTGAATTCAGGGGGGGCTTTCCATAAACTTGCAGAAGGTGGAAGAAAGCATTTTAGATATTAAGGCAAGCATGGGTGTTAAAGTCATCAAGTTGCTGTCTTCACATTATTTTGAACCTTTTTTTTCAGCTGGACAATTGATTTCCCTGCATCCATGCTGGACAAGATTTCAGGAAACTCTCATTGCTTTTTAGGGAGCCCTTAGCAGCATGAGCCTCCAGCCACCCCTGAGCAGCCTTCACTGTCCTTTACCTGGTGAGCCCTACCAAGCAAATGACTGACAATCTTCACACAGATTGACGGGTGAGTCAGGAGCACAATGCCAAACCACAGCCACCACCAGCCACTGGAGGAACTTCCCTGCTCTCCAGAAGCTTCTCCCCACAGAGCAGCATCCGCTCCTCTGCAGTCACCACTGGCCTCTGAGCGCCTGGACTGAGTTGTCTCTCGGGTGTCTCCAGGGCTCCCTCGGGACACGGGGACAAAAGGCACTGCCATGCCCCTGGCTCTGCTCCTGCTGCCTCCCTGCGCTTCCAGCACCCTCCACGCAGTGCTGGTACCTGCTCGGGGGACAGTGGCCTGCCACTGCTGGACTGCAGGGCCCTCGCTGTTCAAGGCTGACACCAGAAAGGTTCCTGCCTGCTCACTTGACCCCACTTTTTCCATTCTGCCTTTACAGCCATGCTTAGCTTCACTTTGCTCCCCCTTACGTCTCAGAGCTCACATAAACACTGGACAGCTAATATTAAAAAAAAAGAAAAAAATTGAGTAATTTTAGTTGATTTTCAGTTTCAGGTCTCTAAATGTCCAGCTACAGGAGGCTCCCCTGTGCTCCCTGACTCTGTATCCGAGCTTGAATTGCCAAGTTATGAGGCAACAGCTCGCTGGCACAGGCTCCTGCCCGCGCGCTCAGCAGGCTCCGCTCTCTCTGAGCTCAGGGCTTTCCATTTTCTGACTGGTGATGCATCCCCCCAGCAAGGACCCACATTAGTTTTTAATCTTCAGTGGGTAATGGGCTGCTGAACATGAATGATTGCCATTTCCAAGCGTGACATTTAGCACTGCTGGTGTTTTATTTTCCCCATCTTAGGTGTCAGTAGAACACTTGTTGCTGTTTGCTAACAGGCTTTGAAGACTTCCAGCTTGGGACAAGGCTGATGGAAGTTGTGGGGCAAGGGATTTATTGTAAAACCTCAGTATCTGGCATTATCTTAAGATATGTGCCCTCTCTCTGCTCCAGCAGTCCCAGCTGACGCTGACCCCAGCCCCAGCCCAGCACTTCCAAGCAACTCAGTTCCAGCGTCCTGTGAAACATTGTTTTTCCTTAACTGGTCTGCCAGGCCCAGAATAGCTCTGTGCGCTGGAATTCATAGGGTTTGGTAAGCAATGACAGATAATACTATCAACGTCTGTTCCTAGAACATAGGGACTAACTCACCTCATTAATATGCACACATTATGCATAGCAGGACTACTTGAGGACAACTATTTTAGCCAGCCCAAAGATACTGTGCTCTGTGAGAACTGGGATGATCCCTAGCTGTCCTCTACTTTCCTGTATTCAGATTTTTAAAATCTTTTTTTAGATGACTACATAGATACCATAGCACTGAGCACTTTTAAAAACCTAAAATAGACTACATTAGCTTAAAATTCTAGGTAGTAAAGAAACTTGAGAGGAGAGAAACATAATTAACTCGGAGCATGGAAAGATTCCCTTGTGGGAAACCACCCTGAATTAAAAAGAGGTGGTTTGTACAAAGTACCTAATGGTGAACCCAGAACCTGGCAGGTTACACACTCTGAAGACCGATCTCTGGGCAGAAGGTGGAAATGCTTTTGGTTTATTTTCCCAGAGAACTTGTTCTTAGCCATTTGAAAGTTACTAGATTTCTTGGGTATTAAAATGCAATCACCACCTTTTTCAGTGTTTGGTCTTTTTCTGTCAAGAAAGTGAAAATAGACGCTGTGTTGCTGAAATTGCCTACAGGTATCTCTCTGCATTCAAAGAACGCTTCTGAAAGCTCTGCTGGCAAACAGAGCCCAGCTCTGCTCACCTGAAAATAAAAGCTGAAGGTCTCCTGAGCAGATGGACAAGGTAGGAGACGAAGTTTTTCCCGAACGAGTCCCTTTTTATTCCTCATAACTTACTTTTTCTTTTCAACTCACTACAGTAACTCAGCCTAATTTCTCCCTGCTGCTGCGAGAGGAGCTCTGGGGCCCACGAGGAGGGCGCCCACAGGTGCTGCAGAGCCGAGCTCCCACCCTGGCATTCTGCAGCAATGGACAGGCCTGCTCCTACTCACGGGCAGGTGGCACAAGGGCTGACTTTCCACAACTGCCTGCTGAGGTATTACAGTTGAAAATTTGACAGTCCAGATGCCCAGAGTAGTTATTACTGTCTTACCATAATTCAATTGCTTTCTAACAGCCTTACCTAACTCCATTATTCTGGCACATTGTCAGTCAGTTGCCCTCCCCAACACTGTCTGGTTTGGTTTTGTTTTTGTTGTTAATTATGGTTACATTGGCAACTTAAAAGAAAACAAAGGGTATTTCTTCCAGCTGTGTTTTGTACCATCAGGCTGATTAATTCTAAGTCCTAAGAAAAAAGAATCCAGGAAATATTGCTATGGGAGAAAACAATTTTGCAAACCCAAGCTCCTTATTTACGCAGTTGTCAGTTTTTACGGCCAGGTCAGCATCCCTGGCTGAATTACGTTCCCCTCCACGAGTCCTCAGAAGAGGAAAACTGGTTATTTGGTAGATTTTTGAAAAAAATCACAGTGTAGTTCTGCAAATACAACATATCGGAAGACTGTACAGATCAGATGTGTTAGACAGAGCTCATATCCAAAAATCTGCTTTATCAGTATGTCAAAAACGTTACGAGATACTTTGTATTGTCTTGCACTGTAAGATGACAAAATTGTCCTAATCCAATCTCTCCTTCTCAGACCCTGCTTAATAATGAAGAAGATGCCACAGGAGATAAAGCAGTGAATACAGATAATGCAATGAAGCCTGAAAACGGGGACAGAGAAAACTCTCCAGGCCAAATGGAAATCTACTGGGACTCTGTAAATGAAGCAAAGAAGAGTTCGTTCCTATGTTTTTAAGAATTAGTAAATAATTCCCAATAAGAAATCCTTCTCAATTCCAGGTATTGGTTGTCATTATTTATTAACACCATTTCTAACCAAGGATATCACCACGGATTAAAATGACAACAAACTGAACCTCACAACTGTAGTTTTTATAATTCAAGTCTGACATCTTGCTCCTAGTTGGAGTTGTGGATCACTCCTGCCTAAGTAAGAGGGAGTGCTGGTGTAAAATAAAGGGCAAGTGCTGAGAATCATGTCCTGTCATCTTCAGAGCCCACTCTGCCCCACATCTCTCCCAGTCATAGAGAATTTATTGAACTATGAAGCTATTCACCAGAACATTCTATTACATAACTGTAATCTCCTTACAGTGCAGCTCTAAGTGGCACCAGTGGAAGTCTTGCCTGCAAACTCTTATGTCACGGTTGGATGCTGATTTTTTACCTTGAGGTGAAGTTCTACCCCCTTTTTCATAGAGAGCTCTTAAAACCACAGAACTCGGTCTTTTATCAATTTTTTAGGTACTACACATTAGTTTAATGAAATGTGTTTAGAATTTCCAATTTGGAATGAATACAGAAAATCTAGGGGAGTCAGGGACAATTGATTCTTTCTGAAGCAATTTTAATTAAGTGAATTTTTTAACCTGGCCAAAAATGTCACATCCCAAAATGTATCTTTTTCTAATTATATATATAAACATCATAAGGCTGCTGACTAAATGATGTTTAGAACAAATAACAGAAGTATACCAAATGTCTGAGAGAGCTTTTCAGCCAGCAGAGTGTGGAGACATATCCACTGTTCTCTGCAAACATTGCAGCCCCCTTGGATGATTAATTCCATCACAGTCACCAAGAGCTTTGCCACTGGTTTGGGAAAAGATTTTTTCTAATACTTGATAATATTACTTTTATGGTGACTTTTACTGAAGCACGAATATAAACAGAGTTCATAAACATGAATGAATAATGTTGGCATTGGAAATGTTTGAACAAGTATTCAAGAGACATGAAATGATTTGCCCCAAGGAAGAGGAGTTCCTGAGAGGACAAAGCACAGGACAGCACAGTGTATCAGTGTTAAGAATTTGTAACTTTTCCAAAGATGAACAGATATTCCTTCTTCCTTCCCTTTCCCTCCTCCTGGGACTTACAGTTGTGCTCAGAAGGGATTGTGACTGCAGCAGTGTTCCTGTCCATGCAGCACTGAACAAACCCCGTCCTTCAGAGCTCCCGGAGCTGCGCTTCCCCAGAGCCGCAGCCGGCTCCGTCCCACACCGTGCCCGTGTCTTTGCTGCCCGACAAACCTCAGGTTCTCTCTTCCATTTACAATTTTCAGTACGTTTCCTAGAAAATACCTATTGCACCAGGTGATGTCTCTCAGTCGTCCTCTTTCACAGCCACTTAAGATAATATTCATTACAGCTTTTCTCCAGAGGGAAGGCAGTGGTAAAAAGGCAAGCCAAGGTTCCTGCTTCCTGCTGCCATGAGAAGCAGCCCTGCAGTGTTTCATCACCAGCCAGCACCACACTGAATCACAGCATCACTAACGTGTGTAATTGCTTGCAGAAAGGTTCAGTTTAAGAATGTGTCAAACGTATAATTTGATCAGGGCGTGTGAGTATCCATGCATGGGTTGGTGGTGGTGCATTCTTACGGCCCTGAATCACAGCACATTTGAGCCACCTACCTCCTCCTCCTCGGGAAGCTGCAGCATTCTGTCCTGTCAGAAAGAAACCTGGACTAGCTTTTTAGAACTTGAGGGGGCTCTCAGCACACATCTGTCTCAACCTCTCAGCCCTCTAGTTAGACCGGTAATATTCATGATGTTGCTGAGACACAAGAGTTTCTAATCTAATAGACAATTTTAATTTTCTGGTAATAACAGATATTGTAAAATGTGAAAAATAAAGCATTGGTATGACATTCACATTTCTGAATAGCTCTATTTGTTGTAAAATGCTGCTGGTTTTAATGGGGGGATATGCTGTCAGTTTATTAAAGCTGGTGCAGGTTTGGCAGATAAACAGATTGTATATTAGGAAGAGAGCATTCATTTTGCTGTAAGAGAAAGTATTTCTGCTCAGGATTATATTGTTGTTTAGACATGTAAGATTAAAAGTCACCTTCCCAGTAGGTACTGACCCGGCTCCCCGCCTACCTCAGCTTGTAGTTGCAGATCTCCGGTGCAGCACCTGCGTAACTCCAGCAGCAAAGTCCATCCCGGCTCCGCCCCGCCGCACCTGTGGAGCACGGACAGAGGCAGTGGCACCGCCAGGGGACGGGCAGGCAGCGCTGCCATGGCCCCTTGGCTGTGCCACAGGAGCACAGGCAGCGCTGCCATGGCCCCGGCACTGCCACAGGAGCACAGGCAGCGCTGCCATCGCCCCTGGCACCCCCACAGGAGCACAGGCAGCGCTGCCATCGCCCCTTGGGCACAGCCCCAGCTACAGCCCCTGGGTGACTTCTCCCATTTGCACGTCTATAAAGGAATCACATCACGAATTCCACCTTTGTCCAATATTCATGGACTACACAAGGGTCAACTGTCCCATAGAGTGGTGTTTGGAATGCTGCAGTGCCCACGGAGGAGAGGCCACACTTCCCCAAGACTTTGCACAGGGCCAAGGTTCCCCACACAGGAGCCTCAGAGACAGGATTTGTTTATCTTCTTTTTAATGCTGTTGAGAATGTCACGTAGAGCAGGACACACGGATTGCTCTCTTCCTTATGTTTTTAATGATGTAGAAGAGGAAAGGCCGTGTGAGTACTGGGAGTGGGGTTTCTAAAACTTTTGCACATATAAAAACAATAAAGTGGAAAATTTGCAGTTCTAAAATCTTGCTTAAGCCACAGAGAAGTCACTATTCACTAGTGAACAAAAAAAGAAAAACAATGCTCATTTCTTGTGATTTATCCCAGTGACAGGGTTAATGACACAGGTAGACATGCCCATTGACTCATTAAATTGAACTGCAAGACACAGCTAGAAGTTAATTTCCTTTGGTATGTGCTTAGGCACCTTGTAATGACAGCATTTGTGTCCCTGGAATTCAGTCCCGACCTAAAACTGCACTGATCTTTCCGTTCAAATCTGCGGAGGCATTTTCCCAGGACTCTTTCTCTTCCAGAGCTGCGTGCCCACAGCAGCTCCCATGTTCTGTAGGCCAGGCACCGCGGCGGACGCCGGACGCCTACAGGGGTTGGCTGCGGTGCTCCGGTCACCGCAGGCGCCTCGCTACGCGGGGAACAGAATGACCAATGTCACTCAGAGCGACACAGGAATTACCCAAGAGTGCCGTGTCCGTGTTGAGCGGGCAGCGCGTGCTGACGGAGCAGCTGTTGCTGCGTGCGCCGCCCCAGACGGCAAAAACTGCTCTGAAGTGGGGCTCACGCTGCAGCAGAGCTGTGCAAACACCACCTGAGCAGTGTTCTGGGGGGAGAGCTGCAGCTGAGATCAGAAGGAGCCATGCAGTTTGGATCTGCCTGTCCCTGCTGAGGCACAGGGTCCGTGTTTGCTATTATCCAGGTACGTGGTGGCAATCAAGAAAAGCATCGAGAAAAATGGGCTCTGAGACTCCTCACGGTGCAGCTGTGCCGGCAGCTGGGACCTCTTTTCCATTCTAGTACAAAGCAATGATAGTGCAAGGAAGGCCAGCAGTAAAAGGAGAATAAAATACCAGTGTCCTAAAAATCTCTGGGAAATTCATTAATCCCTGCCAACCAGATTTAGTTTTTTTGGTAGATGCTAATTATCACTTGAATACGCACCCCAAAACACTTGAAATATTAGAATTTTGAAGCTGTCAAAGCAGTTTTGCCTGCTTTGCAAGTAGATGGAAGTAAAGCCAAGGTAATTTGGGCAGCCATTTGAAAGTCTTTCCCTAAATCTCAGTGCCACGTTTCTTATGTTGTCTGTGAAATAACCCTGAGTGCCTGTGTGGTGTACGGGGTTTGGGCAGCCCTGCCTTGCCTACTGCTGTACAAAATAAACAAGAGCAAGCCAGGGGCCAAGGCCTAGCACAGGCAAGGCTGGCAGCACCCCCAGGTGCTCCGGGTACAAACACTGAGATCCATTACGTAACTGTGACAGCAGTGATCTCCGCTGCTACACACCGAGTAACAGATAAGGCTCTCCAGCTTCTGATTACAACATTTTCACTGTCCCTTGAAGTTTCTTTAGGTTCTTGCTATCTAGACAATGTTACACGTGGAGTTACCTCTTCCTTGGGTCAGCATTTCAGACAGCTGCGTGGCCCGGCTCCGGCTGCGCTGCGGGCAGTGCTGGAGGTGGCTGTGGCCACTGTGCCCGGCAGGCTCCCAGCCGGGCAGCTTCCGTGCCGGGCCCTGCGGGCACAGCTCCCCACGCTGTGCGCAGAGCTGCGGGGCTGTCCCTGGCACTGGGGGCACTGGGGGCACTGGGGGCACTGGGGGCAGGCAGGAGAGCTCTGCGGGCTGTGCTGCCCACAGGAGCTGGCAC
>VWZN01019454.1:37542-66197 GCA_013396955.1 Regulus satrapa | reverse complement strand
CCCGGTGCCCCCCCCGCGGGCCGCGCCGCTCCGTCCGTGACTTAGCAAATACCGGGAGGAGGCGATGGGTCACACTGGATGGCGATGGAATCGCCTCGGGGGACGGTGGGCCCGCTGTGTGCGCCGAGGGGACCCCGAGCATCCCTCCCCGGTTCCTGCCGGGGGTTTCCCCCTGTCACCCTCTCCCCGGGCAGGGCCGGGGCGCCGGGCCAGGGCCCAGGTCGCACCGAGAACAAGGCGAGGATTAATAATCCGGGGAAAGGAGTAGGTGTTGTTTCAGAATTTGTCTCGCATCCCCAGTTTTCCTGCAGTGCTCAGCAGGGCAGCAGCGATAGGAGGTGGCTCAGACCTTCAGAACCAGCTGCAGTAAAACGGGGGAGGGAGGTCTAATCTCTCCTTCTGGGGGTCATATCCCTGCCTGGATGGCTGCAGGTGCACAGGCTTCCCTGAAAACCCTACAATATTGCTAAAATCCTCTATTAATTGCTACTCTCGAGGTTTTGTTTCGGCAGGAGGTTATGTGCAGGCAGGGCTTTTGATGGAAGTTGGGGGGTGGGAGTGGTGCCTCCCTTGAAAAGTTTGGGGTTTGTTCAGTTCTGTGGGCGTGAGATTTCATTATTTTTTTAAATTTTATTTTTTGTTTAAGGTGGATGCTATTAAACTTGACCTTTAATACCAATAATAATGTGACACCTTCCCTTTCTTTGCCATGGTATCACTCGAACCGTTTCCTCGCCGATAGTGCTGCAGCAATGGGCTTGGTTGGTGCAGGTCAAGTCCTTTCATAATGAATTGCCTACTAGGGATGGGGGAAGGTTAATCGAAGCTATATTAGAAATCTTTATTAAACACCGTTTTGGTATCATTAAATGTTTGGGCATATTGACCCGGCTAAACGATGTATTTTTGTGGCGATTCTTTTAAGTATACGTTCCTGTGGCAGTATTGTTCGTGGCATCAGGAGGTGGTGGTTAAAGAACCTCCGTTCAGTGGTGATCATTTTGTAAATGATTGTGCAGCATTTGGCCGGTTTTCGGGAGAGGGAGGGTCTGCTGTCAGAATGCTATTTGCCCTTAGAGTCATTTTGTTAAACAGGAAAATTATGTTGGGGGAACTAAACAAAGAAAATATTTTTAAACTGTTAGCTGCATTGCAAATATCCGGCTTGTTTTCGGGCATCTCGTTTTTGTGTGTTTCTGTTGCTGTTCCCGTGTTTGTGGATGCTGTGAGCAGCCATTGAGCAGGGAAGAGACTGGGTGGAGTAAGGAGGCAAAGCTGCGAAATGGCTCGATTACCCTTTCAGAGCTTTTTTTTCCCTCCCTTTGCCGGGGTGGAGGAATACTAATTGCCGTAACAATGAAGTCTCTTCTTTAGGGAAGAATCTAATGGTGCAGGAAGCTTCGGAAATGAAACAAATCTCACATTCTGTTCTGAGGCTGATTTTTCTGCAGGGTGGATTTTGATTTGTCTGGCAGTGAGAAGTGACCAGTCACTGTTGCAAAGCCGGATTTTTATTTTTTTTTTGTCTGATAACCGCTTCGATTTATCCACTCAGATATGCACTTGTTGAATTGATTTTATTTACACTTTAGATAGGAATTACAATTTTTGTGCGGGTATCTTCCGCACAAGATTTTCTGGAATCTGGAGAAGCCTCTGTATTGTGGCTTCTTGCTGTTATTTGTTCATGGAACTTCTTGGTTAGAGCGGATTATGGGTGGGCACGCAGAAAAAGACAATCCCTGGTTTCTCTGGTGACCACGGTGGAGTGACTGCTGTCACTGTGCAGGCTGGATTACGTTGCCTTCGCCGTGTGCCAAGTTCTTGTAAAATAACATCTGGGGATTTTTGGAAGCCCTTTTGAGCACTGTAGCGGCATTGCTGTCCCCCCTCGGGTGCTGCTGCCTAAAGTTGTGTAGGAAAGGCATTTGAACAAAGGATTTGGGGAATACAATAGGGCTTGGAGGAAGCACCTAGGAAGGGCTGCCTGTGGAAGTGCTCTCCTGTTCCACATGTGCCTCGTGGCATTCCTGTCTGATTTCAGTGCTGATTGGAGCAAGTGCAGCACTGGACACGGATGGTTCTGAAGTAGGCTGAGGTTTTGCTTTTTCATGGGGGTCTCAGTTCTGGAGTGCAGTTTGTGCAGGAGATGGGCACACAGGAAAGACTGCGTTTCTCTTAGTGTGCCCAAAATTCAAATAAGGGGCAGTGGTTTCTGCGTTATTTCTAGTTCATCCACTTGGAGTGGATGTTCCAGGACTCAGTGGCTGATGAGCTAAATACCTGAGTCTAAGGCCGGTGAAGAACCCAGTAAAACGCTTGCCACCTCAACAGCTTTGCTTGATTTTTGCCCTTGAAATGATGGCGCTCCCTTTTTCTCTGGGAGTAACTTGTTTGGGTTCTACAGAAGCAAAAGGCACGCAGGGATCCTTTCTGGCTGCTTACGGGCTCCGTCCTGCCTGGCCTGCTGGCTCCTGTGCTCCTCCCGCCTGGGAGCTCGGGCTGTGTCTCTGCTCTCAGCTCGCTGTGGATGGGACAGCTCCAGAGCCCGCATCTGCTGACTGCCTTGTCCAGCACTCCAGGCTTGTCTTCCATGAAGAGCTCCGGAGCCAGCTCCATCCCTGATTACAGTGTGTCTATACATCTTGTGCAGTGTTCTGGGCAAACAATAGCTGCACCCCTCTGCCTCAGGGCAGCTCAGGTATAGACTGCAAATGTCTCTAAGTTTTCTTACAGCCCTGTGTTGCTGCCCTGCTCTTCTGTATTCCTGAACTCGAGGGGTTGGAATTACCATAGTAGGAGGGAGAGTGATATGGAAGTAGTTTGGGTCAGCTCTCTTCTACTTTGGTGAACTTCAGGTCCATTTTCTGAACTATAGGCAATGACTGGGAGAGCAGCTGAAGTATCCGTGAAGTGGGCACTGAAATACTTGCCAGGCTGAAAATAAGAATGGTGTAGGCCTAAATTCAGGAAATCAGAAGGACAATAGAAATCTGTAATTATTATTAGTAGATAATAATTTCAGATTTCCTATAAGGTGCGGGGGAGTTTCCAGCCTCCAGCATGTAATTTGTGATGGCAGCTGAAGGTCTTTCCCAAAGACCAGAGCCATGCGTGTTGATAGAATGGTGCTGGGGCTCTCCTGTGAGGTTTGTTGCTGGGAAGTTGTTAAGTTGGGCACTGTCCATACTTGCAGATCTGTCAGTGACGTTACAGCTGGCTCCTCTTTCTCCCTTTTATAAGAGCTTGAGTATCATTGGCAGGACAAGGTGACTACTAAAAATGTATCGCACCGGTGAAGCCTTGCCTGGATCTGGGGCTTTCCCTGGAGCTACTTTATTACCTGGCGGGAGGGAAACGGGACTCCCGATGTGGCTTTTGAGGGTTTTCTTCATGGGGGACGTTGCTTTGTCTTTCATCTGCCTGACAGAGTGGGCTGCGCTTTCTGCAGTGGCGCTGGGATGCAGTCCTGGCCCGTTTGAAACCGGCGCTCCCGTACGGCGGGGAGTTTGCTGAGAGCTCTGGTTGGGGATGCTGTCCGTGCTGGGCGTGGGCAGCCCTGGCGAGCAGAGGTGTGCTGGGAGCTCCAGCTCTGTCACCTCCGCCTAATGGCAGGGGGAAATGTTTGCTTTCCATGTGCTACGGTTCTTTTAGAACAAAACTTCTCTTAATTCCTGCCACGTTCTAAGACCTACCGATGAACAGGACATACTAAAAGCGTTGGTGAGAACCAGGATTTTGTGTGAATGAAGAACAGCATTCCAGTTTTACCCTGGAGATGCCAGCTGCTGCAGGTTAGCCCGACAGATGTGTGTTGCTAACCTGTATCTTTGTTTAAAGAAGGGCCTTTTCCTCTCAGGTGAGGCAGGATCTGGATGAGGCAATGTTTGTCTCATTCATAATGTTTAAAAGCTTATTCTGGTTTTGTTTTTGACATGCTCTCTCCTTAAGGGATTACGTAGGTTTGACTTAGGCTCTCTTGCTTTTAGTTCACTGTCTTGGAAGCCACCTATCATTTCACTTCCTGCTGGCATGTACTGTCAGGAAATTTCAAAGAAAAATGTTATTTACAAAGTAAATGAATGCTGAACTCCATTTCCTCGGGACTGTAAACATATAGTCCTTTCAAAACTAATGCTGTGCACAGCATTGTCACACTGACCAATACCAAGAGCACTGATGCATGTATAATAACTGTGTTTAAAAAAATCAACATTATTAATTCAAAATACTAGTTCTGCTAGTTAATACATTTGGAATTATTTTCACCATTTCCTTCTTAATGGTGCTGAGTGACCTCTGCAGCTTGGCTTGGCTGCTTGTGGACTTTGGATAAGGATTGAGATTAAATGAATGTAATAAATACATCTTTGTGGTTGTGACTCTGTTCACTCTGGAAGACTTAGCTGGTATTTTTTACTAGGAGCCCCTTGCTGCAGCCTTGAGAAGGTGTTTCCAGAGATGAGGCGGTCGGTGGCTGGGGTTTGTAGGTGGTGCAGCAGCAGTGTCTGTCCTGTAATTTCCTTGGACCCGTTGGTAAGTAGGTCCCTGCTGAGGGAGTTGGTCGAAGGCTGTTCCGAGGCTGTTCTGGCTGCTTGGTGACTCAGCTGTCACACCTCTTGTGAGGTGGGTGACAGGCTCTGTGGCTGCTGCTGTACTGGTTTGCACCTGGGAGAGCGCAGGGCCATTCAGGACTCGGGTTGTTTATACCCTGCCTCTCGTATCCATGTTAATTGTTCCCCTTGTGCTCCACAAACCTTAAGTTCTTTTGGTTTAATTAGACAGACAAGTGTTCCCCCACCCCACCTCCCCCCCAAGATTGCCTCTGCCTTGTTTTTCTGCCTAATGCTAAAGCAAAGGTGTTAAGTTTATCCCTCTTTAAGACTAGAGGAGAATCAGCTGGAAGCATCTAGGCTGTTTGCTGCAGATAAATGGCTGTTTCTTCCATAAAGAAACGACATTGGCAGCTTGTCTTGTGCTGGATTCACCTGCTTTTTGTGGTGAAGAAAAAGACTGCATAAACATTTTGGTTTGTTTAAATGCTCATATCTTTGCAATCTATTAAGAGGATGATGTCATTAATGACTGTCTGTATGTATTCTAAACAGATGGTGTCTGTTAAATCAGTAATGGTAGAAGTTTCTGGTTCTCTCACCTTCAGCTCTGTTTTAGAGGAAGGAGTGTCCTAGGTGAAGTTGGATGATAAGGAAGATGAGACACCTTCTACCAGAACCCTGATTTCATTATTTTTGGTACTAGTGTCATCCAAGGTTGAGCACTATTCTCTGTAACAGAATAAGATGTTACAGATGACAATTTTGATGAGGTTTTTTGTTTTATTTTCCCGCCCCTCTGGACAAGTGAAGCCATTTTTGGTCAACAAGCTTTGAAAATGGCTAAAGGACACACGGTGTTGTCATGATTGAAGAGTGGAAGTTCTGTCCAACTTCTTGTTTGAATTTCTTTGTGGTTTACACCTTCCTCTGTTTCTAAAGTATTAGCGTTGGTGTTCCTCTAAGTCTCTTTCTGGATATTTTTCTATATAAATTTAATCAATTCACAGTTGTTTTTTGTTAGTATCACATTTCCAGTATAACAGGCAGCTTAACGATCGAATTATTGAAATTTGGATATAGTCCTGTGGCCTCCTTTCCAGTTACAAATCTCTGATTTAATTTTTCAAGCCGGACAAGTGGGCAGGAAGCGCTGGGAGAGCAGCGGTGCGGTGCGTGCCTGCTGGCGGGCGCAGGCTCCCTTGCCGCTGCTCTCAGCTGCTCTCCCACGCAGCGTGTGTGTTGTTGGGGCTGGCACTGCTGCTTCTGGGTGCCCTGGCAGTGCCCGGGCTGACCCTCCTGCCCTGCCCGAGGGGCAGCGTGGGCAGTGCCCGAGGGCTTCCGCTGCCTGCTGCCCCCGCGGCCTGGGGAGGGCCTGGCACAGACCCTTCCACACCTGGACAGCTTCATCTTCTGCTGCAGCCTGCGTGCTCTCTGTTACTGCTAGCTGAATCTGCTCACGGGATTGAACAGGCAGCTTACAAGAAGGATGTTTCCCCTTGTTTCCCACCAAAGCCTACACACAGACCTCAGGCTGGACTCTGACCTGCAGGAAGCTCAGATGCTCTAGAATGAAATGTGACAGTGCTCAAAATGCTGTTCCCGAGAATTACTTGTATCATGCTTCTGTTAGAGCTACAAAACCGAAGTGATACATGGAGAAAAATGTCAAGGTTGAATTAATTCAAAGTCTTATTTAAAAAAATAAAAAAATCCAAGCAAATTTGGCCTAGATTTCTCAAAGTCATTCCGTGTTGGTGCCTGGAAAGGTAACGAGGCCAGAAATGTTATTTTGTTGTTTTACAGTCCTAAAGGTGGGTAGTGACTGCCAGTGATGTGTTAAAAACTTAGCTTGAAATAATACAGGAGAGCAGACGGGCCTAGGAGTTGGTTTCAAAGGGCACAGGCATTTCTTCAGGCAGCATTCTGCGTGGAGCAGCCAACTTGCTCCTGCTTTAGAGCATCTTGGTGACATTCCTTAGCTTTATTTTTCAGATGTAATTGCAACCTGCATTCCAAGTCTTTGGAACGTAGGCACTATATCTGATCTGCTACAGATTGCTTTCTAGCTCCCCATGGGCTTGGCGTTGAATTATTTTCAGAACTAAACTACTGTATCAGGTTTTTAGCAAAAGCTGTAAAAGTAGGTGAAATGGGTGAGGAAACAGGCATCAGATTTTTCACTTTTTTCATGTTAAAAATATATTTCTTTTGATAAACCTGTAACTGAACTGAACCAGAAAATGTGTTTAGTGAATTATTATGAGCACTGCTGCACTCTGTGGGTGCTGCGTTGATGTATCAAGCAAAGTGTTGACCTACGGGCATTCTGAGACTTCTCTTAATTGCAGAATAACAGGCTTACTAAACATATGAATTAAAAATAAGGCTCAGAGTTGTAATTCAGATCAGATTTGCTTCTTGTTTTGTTTTTTCCCGAATCAGATAGCTGTTGGAGCTCACTTTGTTGTAATCCCTCAGCCAGCTTTACTGATGTAGGCTGAAAAGTAGAAAAAAGATTAACCCAGCTCATAAATGAGTAGCTTTCTCATATTCCCCTCCTCATCCCTGCCAGCTTAGCAGGAGATGGATTCCAACATTTTCTAGGATAAGGTCTGTTTGCCACACTGAGAGCAGCTGCACGGCTGTGCCGGGGAGATTCTGCTGGGGGTGAACTTCCCTGCAGTAAGGGGGGGCAAGGTGGAAGCAGGGGAGGAACAGCATTATTTTACTTGTTACTGTTTTTCTTTCCTCTCAACAGATAGAGACTTATCTAGGACTTCTCAGGTCCTAATAGTTATGCCCAGGAACCATGGATATTACATCACTGCTGTGGAATCTGGTTTCAAGTACATTTGTGGAAAGAGTTGTCCTATTCTGTGCCTTGAGTTTGATAAAGCAGCTTTTTGCTTATGGGCTTTAAAACAAAATCAGACCCATTTAAAATTAGTTAAAATTGAAAGGAAGCTTTCTTATATACTTGTTAGAATTTAGCAACATAATCCAGAGGTGTGAGAGAGCAATTCATGTGGTCTGGTTCTTTGGTAAGGACTGTAGCTCTAATTGCCTGGGAATGCTCCCGAAGAACCACTTAAAGTTCTCTTGTTAATGTTGTGAAACAGGATATACTGTGGAAGAACCT
The DNA here is from genome assembly GCA_013396955.1 of Regulus satrapa. Classification (NCBI taxonomy): domain Eukaryota; kingdom Metazoa; phylum Chordata; class Aves; order Passeriformes; family Regulidae; genus Regulus; species Regulus satrapa. Next base: position 58,502 of record VWZN01019454.1, on the reverse strand, counting down.
TGCAAGGACCTCCTGTGCCCGCCATGTAGCAAGAGACAATGCAACAAGAGTTTCTCCTTTATTAATGCACAAATGGATCCTTTCAGCTTTAAAGAACTGTGGGATTGTGTTCTGTTTATATCAATTCAGTTACTCCTTTTGGTGGCCTTTGGTTTTCATAAGTGACTGGCCTTTCACTGGGATTGTAAAATTAGCTGAAGAGAGGGAGCTAACTGAAGTAGGTTTTTGGGTATGTTAACAATTCATAAGTAAACTCCAGGAGTTTTCTTTGAGGTAAAAAAACCTTTTAAGAATGGTAGAATGTGTTAGAGGAAACCACTTGAAAGTTGGTAGCATGTAGCTGGACACTCCAGAATGTTCTCAAGTTTTATAGAGGTTATTGACATTTTACATGATAAATTAAGGCTTACATTTGAACCTAAATGTGAGCAATGGAAAACTCTTAGTTGGTTTCACTGTGTGACCCCGGCTGCGTTCCTGATGCTGGTGATGGCTCATGTATGTGCCTTTTGAACACCCAAACGCTTTGTGTTAGGTGTGCCTGAGCTTGCAGTCTGAGAAAGGGACATCTCATTTTGTTTCCTTCAATAAACGTTCTTGTAGAATATAATTTAAAATGTTACCATAATAGTAATTATGGGAAAAATTGTCTTGGAGCTGAGTTAACGAAAGTATTAGAATTCTGCAAGAAAAGGCAAAAATGTACAATTCTTAAAGCACGGCAGTGCTGAGCTAAAGCTTTGTTGAGCTTTCGGAGCTGCACTCTGCTGGCGTGTTCTGTATCTGCTGATTGTTTAGCTCTGTAATTGATGCCATGTATCTCTCCTAATTTTTAGTATAATGAGCGACAGTTTCATGCTTAGTGTACAAAGCTTGTGTTTTTGTAGGCAAGGCTGTTTGTGGAGCCTAAGCAACGGTCATAAAAACCGCAGAAAATGTAATTAATTTACTGTTAAGTTCCTGGAGGAGCCATGGACATGTATTTGGGATCTGCACTACCAGATGGGGTTGCTGGACAGCAGCAGCAGAGCGAAGCCAGGGCGTGGAACAGTTCCCTGCTGCTGCCAGGGTCGTGAGGCAGGGGATGAAGCTGAAGCTGATTTTTGGTCCTCCTGCACCTCACTGGTAGCAGAGCAGTGCTGGGTTTGCTGTGCCTCGCTGCGGGGAGAGGGAGCTCGCTCTGGGCGAGGTGGAGCTCAGCTCAGCCCGGAGTCACTTCTGCCCTGGCTCTTCAGTACCCAGAAATGGGCACTGATAGCCAATTGAGCCATCTTAGGGCTTTGTTTGTGGTCCTTAAAAGTGTTTCTGACACGCTCGATGGGAGCGAACAAAGGCAGTGGAGAACCAGATTGACAAAATCCTGTGGAAGACGCTGAGGTTCGCTGGGATGGTGGAGTTTGGTACCTCAGGATACACTTCTGAAAATGTGGATTTGGAATAATAACCCAAATGTTAGTACTGTTTAGCATCCAGTATACTCTGCTAAACAAAATCATAATGAACTCTGAAGGAGTTTACAGACTGGATTTGGGGGGTTTTTTGTCTGTACAGAATGGACACTTTTAGGAACTTCAGTTCCACTAATTTTGCTCTTGCTTGATGCTGGTTCTGGTAAATGAGTATTTTTGTCAGGTTGAGACTAAAATGAAGAGGAATTAATTTGATTCCATAATCAGTTTTATTTGGAGAATACTTATAGAAAATATTTAAGTGTCTGCTGAAGTAAGTATGAACCCAGTGATAGAAGTACCTACAAGGCCAGGTGTATAATTCGTTGGCATGGCAGACTATGAGCTGAGGGAATCTCTTGCCTGAAAGTGATTTTTTTTTTCCCTACCTCACTGCTGTGACTGAGCGTGTAGCTGTTGTGCTTGGGTGCCTCCTGTAGAGCCGTCTCAGCTGGCAAATGGAGCTGAGCTTGTTTCACGTTGCTGTTGGTGCATTTGTGAATCGTTGCAGGTCTCTCATTGGGTTACTGTGCAGTTTTCCAGTCATCCAGGAGGCTCACAGATAGCCGTGGTGGCACAGCCCGGTGTGTGAAGGCAGGAGCAGCGGTCTGTGAACCCTCGGGGTGTCCCCGTGCTGCCAGCGTGGCTGGGGCTGGGGCTGGGGCTGGTGCCCGCGCTGCCCCGGTGCCCGCGCTGCCCCGGTGCCTCTGCCTGGCAGCAGCTCTGTGTCCTCAAGGGCTGAGAGGCAGGAACCTCCAACCCCACTTCAGGAAGAAGGGGGGTGATGGTCACACAGAGAGAGGGGTCAATTTGTTGTTGGTTTTTTTTTTCACCCAAATGAAAGGGGGAACAAAATGGGAAGAACCTGCACTGTACTGTTGTCACCTTCCCTTAGAGGATTCCTGCTTTTCAGGTATTTCTGCTCAGTTTGTTGTTCTTCGTCAATAGTTCTCAGTGCTTTAGAAGGTTGTGCAGGGAAAAATTCTGGCCTGTGATGGTTCTTGGCTGTCTCTTTTAAAATTAATTTACTTTTAAAGATTATGCTTTAGTATGCCACTCTAGTCCTGCAGCACCAAAGGACTGAAGTAGGCTGCTATCCTTCCTGCTCTGTGTTTGTGCCTAAGTGGAAAAGCTGAGTGGAAAAGCAGTTCTACCAGTGAGGTGCAGTGGAGGATCTGCTGCTGTTAGTGGAGCTGAGGAGTTTGTTTTGTGTAGGTAGAGAATGGTTTGTGTTGTTCCAGGTCCTGTGCTGCCCGGAGAGAGATGCCCATTGCCTGTGTGGTAGCTGTGCCGGTGCCGGGCGTTCTGCCAGCTCCCAGTTTCCAAAGGCTTTCAGAGACACCCGATGCTGCTGAGAACACCTGTAGCCTCTGTTACTGTCCCTGTGCAGGGGTTCGCCGCTTGGCGCTTTCCTGTGTGCAGACTGTTGAGAGGGAATCGGATGGGTTTAAAGTTAGAAGCTACAACTTGGAGGAGTGTAAGTGGGTATTAAAAAAGGCACATCCCGGTTCACACTTAATTAGCAGCTGTTACTCCAGGGGTGGCTAAGTTTCTCATGCAACCTCAGCTTTTCTTTCAAAAGAAGATCTTTGACTCTGTCTTGACACTGCCTTAAGATGCTGATACAAAGTGACCAGTTTCAGGCAAGATGTCCTGAACGGGGAGTGTTCTTTGTGGGCTGTTTTTGTTCTCCAGGGTTCCCCCAGAGCCCCGGCTGCCTCTCATGGCCGGGCTGTTTCAGGGTAACACGGTGTGGTGGCTGAGAGGTGATAGAGGAGGACGGGTTCGTCTTGCTTTGATGGAGCCTGTATGTCACAAAGTCTGCTCCAGCTGAAAAGGCTAGTGCACATGGTGGCACAGGTGTGTCATTAATGGTGGTCCTTTTGGGGTTTGGACACTTAGGCTTGAGTGGGTTGTTTGTGTGGGGGTTTTGTTTGTTTTGATTTTTGTTTGTTTGCGATGGGCTTTGCTTGTTTTGGATTTGATTTCCTTTTCTATTCAGGTGGCTTTGTAGTTAAAAGTCAGGAGTGCTGAGCAGGGTGATTGGAACAAACCCTTTCTGGAGGAGCGAGATGTTGTAGATCAGTTGGTGGCTTTGGCTCGGCTGTAATTTGCTAATAGCAGCAGTAGCTGCTTTGCCCTGTAGCTGTTGGAATTTATCTGGTACTAGGATCTGTTTCTGACTAAGGATTCGGAGCTAGATTGTGGATCAGCCCAGGTGTTGGGAAGTGGATAATGGGATATGGAGAAGTTTGGGGTTACTTAACATTTGACAGGGAAAATGCATTTCTAAATAGGTGACGTGAAAGATGGCTTTACAAACGCTGTTGCTGTTACTTTTAGAGAAGCGCTATAATTGCATCTCCCACATGCCACAACGAAACTGATGAGGTCTTGGGATTTTTACTGGAGTCAGTACGCTGGCACTGGATTTGCTGGGCATTCACGGCGCAGTGGCAGTTCATAAAACAGCCCTCACCTTCAGGTGTTCCGGCAGTGCCCGAGGCAGGTTTGGGACACTGTGCCTGGTGCTCTGCCCTGTGTTTCGCACACTGTGCCCCATGCTCTGCCCTGTGTTTCGCACACTGTGCCCCATGCTCTGCCCTGTGTTTCGCACACTGTGCCCCATGCTCTGCCCTGTGTTTCGCACACTGTGCCCCATGCTCTGCCCTGTGTTTCGCACACTGTGCCCCATGCTCTGCCCTGTGTTTCGCACACTGTGCCCCATGCTCTGCCCTGTGTTTCGCACACTGTGCCCCATGCTCTGCCCTGTGTTTCGCACACTGTGCCCCATGCTCTGCCCTGTGTTTCGCACACTGTGCCCGGTGCTCTGCCCTGTGTTCCTGCCATGTGCTCCTGTGCTGTTGCTGTCCCCTGGCTCGCCCTCTCAGCCCTCTGGGCACGGCCGCGCTGTCCGGTGGCGGCTCCGGGCGCTCCGTTCGAGCGGGATCTGCTTGGGCCCTCTGCAGACCCAGCTGTCGCTTCCCCAGGCAGCGTCCCAGGCAGGAATTAGGTATGGCACAAGAGGAGGTGAAATGCTTGCTTCTGTTCTCTGAAAGGATGCAGCCTGTGCTGTTAGTTTTCAGCGGAATTGTTTCTGAAATAGCTACTGGGGAAGAGGTTAGACTAATTAAATGAGGCATTGCCTGTTCAGTGTTCCTATCCTAACTGGCTTGCAGGGCAGTATTACGGTGCACAGCATTTAACATGGGAGGTCCAGCAGCAGGGTGGAAACAAGCAACTTGCAGCTTAAGCGCATTTGGAAGCAGACAGCCGGGCCTAGGTAGGTTTAGAAAGGCAGAAACCTCTGATCCCCTGTGATGAATGAGTAGCCATTAATGATATAAGCTTAGCATTTTCCTTACTTTTTTCCATAGCAGGCTATTGTTTGAAGGAGGCTCCATACTCCAATTGTTACGGAGCCGTGATAGCGAAGTCAGTGTACCCGTGTGTCAGGGAGGGGCAGAGGTGGGGCAGGGGCAGCGCTGCCGTCGGTAGAAAGTTTACAGACTCACCTGCTGCCCCTGAGCCTCTGTGCTTTGCCTCGGTTTATCTCGGTGCTGAAGGCTGGTTGGTCGGCCAGACTTGCTGAGCAGCCTGAGTGGATGGTGAGCTGTGCAGAACCTGCCCGCTGTGCAAGAAGTGCCATTTCAGCACTTCCACGGCCCCGCGCTCACAAGGTCCCTGCAGCAGAAAGCAAAGGCTGCGCTGCCAGCGGGGTGTGGGGCTGTCCCTGTGGCAGAGGTTGGAGCTGCCCAGGTGAAGCAGGCTGGGCACTGAGAATGCTGCGGGTCGTGTTTCTGAGTCAAAGGGTACTAAGGAGTGTGTGTTTGGGAAAAGCAGGGCTCCACTGACTGGAACTGTCTGGAGCCGGTCGGGTTTCAGCCCCGTCCCGAATTGGCTGGGCTTGCCCGAGGTGTTGTGATCCCTCCACTGCCTGAGCCCTGCTGCTGTCATGGGCTGTGGCAGCTCTTCCCGTGCTGACAGTGCCACTCTGATTAGATTGGAGGACTGTTTAAAAATTGGCTGTGCCCTAAATGTGGGCGAGATGAAATATTAACTCAGGTAAACGACAGTAACACGTGACTGAGTAGAAAAGAAGTATTGTCTCTTAGTCAAAGGTTCTGTGGAACTCCCTCAGGTGGTGGTTCTGGGATGGGAAAAGTCATCTTTATGTTACAGTTGTGTAGTAGTGTAGCTGCAAAGGGCCCCATGCTGGGGTAGAGCTGTTTGGATAAATCGAAGAAAGCTGCCTGAGGAATGCTTGTTTCAAGGAAACAAATAATGTCTCTTTCTCCTCCTTGTAGATGGATTGAATCTTCTGTGTTGAATGCCTCTGGATTTCCTATTGGATTTCACATCTGGGGAAATACTTGTGATTTAAGCCACTGTGGCAGACTGAATTGTGGATCCTGGGTTCCCAAGACTTTAGCTCTTGAGGAGAAGCCGCTGCTCGATCACGTTAACCTGACATCTCAGCCACGATGGTGCTGTCACAAAGGCAACGAGATGAACTGTAAGGAACCATTGGTTTTAAGTTTGTGTTGCATTTTCATTAAACTTCAATTGTTGGCATTTGCTTTGAAATAGAACGTCTCTGTTCACATGCCCTTTAAGTACTGTGTATTGTGGTTTAGATCTCTCTGCTCTTTATTTTTGATAGAAGTGCTGATATTTTAAGCTACAATTGGGAAATGATGAAAATATAATTTCAGAGTTACTGATGACATAAAAAATGGGTTCTTCAATTTGCAGTAAGCACATTGCAATATAATCTGCAATCTGTGAATTCTACGTTTATCTTGAGTAAAGTCTGGAAATTTTTTGCTGTTTTACTTTGGAACGTAGACAAGGATCTGATCAGAATGCTCTGTGTTGTGATGACAATCTTTCTCCGACTCCTTACATTGTATTTGAAATGTTGTTTTGTAGAAATCGAGCGATAGCAGATTACCTCCGTTCCAATGGCTATGAGGAGGCATATTCGGTTTTTAAAAAGGAAGCTGAATTAGATGTGGTGAGTTCAAACAAGATTCTTCATCTATATTTTAATTTAGACGTCTGTCAGTTTTATGGCATTTGCATCTGTTCTGAGCCTGTGTGTCTGTTACCTTCGTGTTAGCTCAGTTTCAGAACCAGAGGGGGTGAACTCACACAGCTTACTGCCTTGAAAAGGGAAAAAGAATCATTGGGTCAGTTGATAATTTCTGAGCAAATGGCTTTATAACCAGATTTGAAGAGGTCTGAGACTGTGCAGCTTTGGAGATTGATTTCACTGGGAATCTTTGAGAAACAGGAAGGCAAAACTGGATTACTTTTGTCCTCTGCTTTATCATACAGAGCCAATGTTGGAAGATTCTTTTGCGAGCTGGGTTGAGTCAGGAGTTCAGTCAGTGCCGAGATCTGTCGCTCAGCTCTTGGGTAACCCTGTAGTAGGAGGGAGGGCAGGCTGCAGTTCATAGAAGTGATCGTCCAGTGAGGCCAGGTTGGATGGGCTCGGAGCAGCCAGGTCTAGTGGAGCTGCTCCTCCCTGGCAGCGGGGTGGAACAAATGAGATTCAAGGTCCCTTACAGTCCAAACCAGTCTGTGATTGTGTGACTGCTTCTGGTCAGCAGCTCTGTTTACTTAGACTGTAACAGATGCCAGTGACTCAGACCAGTAATTTCTTGCAACTTCATTCTGTTGATTTGCCTTTGTCACATGGTTTGGTATAATTTTTAACTTTGCCTCCTATTAGCATAGGAGGTGTGCATTTCATATGGCTACAGCTGGATTGAGTAGTAAACTTCTGTGTGCTGGATAAACCCTCTGGATAAATCCTTGCCTTTTCTGTATTACATATCTTGCATTGTTCTTTTTCTAAAGTGCTTGAAGTCTGACTTCAATTTCTCCGACTTGCTACTAATATTGAATAAATATGTAGAAATGGCAAATTAAAATACCATTGAAATTGAAAATCCTAATATAATTCCCTTATCTGCCTTATCTATCAACCTAATTTAGTCTCCTCTTCCCAAAGCTTAGGAAAGCAATCTAAATAGGTTAGATGGTCCTTAGGGAAAGAGAAAATGCAGTTGCTAAAAGTTTCACAACTTTTATGCAAGAAAATCTGAATTGGTGTGGGCTATACTGGAAAGGAAAGGTAAAGGCTGAAATTATCTGAGTAAATTAGAAGGGTTGATGTGTAGCTCTACAAAGGGAGATCTACTTTTTGTATGGATTATTCATGCAGATAACTCCAGCTTTTACAAGCAGCCCCCTATAGCAGTAGATAACATCTGTCTCTGACCGAGATAGCCAGTCCTCAGAGCTTTTATTTTCTGTGGAGTAAGCCTTGGCATGGTTATTTTCTGATGTCTGTTATCTTCATCTCATTTAGGATTATTGTAGCATGATACTGTAATTTTGTAATGGAAAGAAAGTGCAGCATTTAGTTACTTCTGCATCTCTGATGTTTGTTTTTCCGTGTTGCTTTTCCTCCTCTTTCTTTAATTGCTTCTCAGAATGAAGAGTTAGATAAGAAGTATGCTGGACTTCTGGAAAAAAAATGGACATCCGTTATAAGATTACAAAAGAAGGTAAGTCGAGATCTGCTGGATGCAGCTGTATAAAAAGTTACAGCACTGAACACTGGAGTGCAGTCCTGGAGGTGAGGCAGGAGGGGCCTGGAGGCAGTTGGAGAGGAGGGAGCTGGGATGGCTGTGTGCAGGGTCAGGCTGCCTGGGACCAGGAGAAATCCCTGCTCTTGTCTTTGGCCGTGGCCCTGAGGGAAGGAGCCATTAGCTCCAGTGCATTCCGGGGGCTGTGCTGCAAGTGGAGAGTACAAAACTCTTCTTAGACACGCTTCAGTGGCTCAAGAGCCTACTAAAAGCAAAAAACCTCCTCAAATCAGCGTGGTAACAATGAAGTCCCATCCCTTGTGCAGGTTAATGCAGCAAGGGCTTATTAGCCCTCCAGTGTTTCTGTTGTTGGTTAATGTGTGTGCTAGCTCCGACAGGACACGGAATTCCTGCAGCAGTAGCATTCCTTTTTGTTAGCACAACCTTCTTTGGTAGTTTGGCACAATAGTAATTCAGATGTATTTGTACAGTGTCTGAGTAAAGGGGATTTTGTAGAACTTTTTTTCCCAGTGAAAATATTTGGGGAATTTGAAAAGAATAAATTATTAATATTTAACCTTTATATTTACATTTATTAATTAATATATTAATAATTAACTATAAATTATTAAAGAATAAACTAGAAATTGTTACTGTAGGTTTGATTTTTAAAACCAGTGCTTCTGAATGTTGGTAATCAGTTTTGGTCCATGCAGTCTTTGCTTTACTGTGAGTTTTTAAGTCAGTTGTTACTTGGATTACTAATGCAAGATAGTGAATCAGATCTTGTATAAAACTGGAAATGAAAGGTCTCTTTAAAATTCACACACTTAGGTAATGGAATTAGAATCGAAGCTGAATGAAGCTAAGGAAGAATTTACATCAGGTGGACCTCTTGGTCAGAAACGAGACCCTAAGGAGTGGATTCCTCGTCCTCCAGAGAAGTATGCATTGAGTGGGCACAGGAGTCCTGTCACTCGAGTCATTTTCCATCCAGTTTTCAGTGTTATGGTCTCTGCTTCAGAGGATGCCACAATAAAGGTATGTGGGTGCTCCAGACAACTGCCTGTGGAATAGGTGACATCAGCACAGTGAAACTTGTTCTCCTGCTGGGTTTATAATGCTTAAAGTTAGCTGAAAAGCACTTTTCAAAATGCGTTTATTCAGTTAATTTAGAAGCAACAAAATCACATTGAAAGAGGTTTATTTTTCTCTACTCTTAAGCTTTTTAGGGCTTTCTGTCTCTTGCTTGATTAATTATTGAACAAGGTGCCAGGCTGGTCTGCAGAGTGCAAATGTGAGGCTGGAGAACACCAAGAGTAATGGGCTGCTGCTAACAGGTTGTCTGCTCCCTTGTCAGGTGTGGGATTATGAGACAGGAGACTTTGAGCGAACCCTGAAGGGGCACACAGACTCTGTGCAAGATATTTCCTTTGACCACACTGGCAAACTCTTGGCCTCCTGTTCTGCTGATATGACCATTAAGCTATGGGATTTCCAGGGCTTTGAGTGCATCAGAACTATGCATGGTAAGGTATAAAGGGATTGATTTAGCAGTCTGTAAAGTAAAGAGATTTTTAAAAAAAATTTTTTTTTTGTGAATAATCCAGGAAAATTGCTGATGTGGAAGGGGTTATAAACCCAGAGTATTTTCCAAAAGAAAAAGGGGGGGAGGATATAATTTGATGCTTTGAGTGCTGTGTAAATAGTGGATACATGTTTTTGGAATGAAATAGTATCTTAAATCTACTATGCGTGGTGTGGAAAGCATCCCATAATGATACTGAAATAAAATGACAGTTAGAGGGATTTTAGCTTTAAATATTAAATGCTTGCTAGACGATAAAGCTGCCCTCACATCAGTGAGAGGTTCCTTCCTTCAGCCCTGTGTGTCCCTGCTGCAGGGCTGCAGGAAGGGAGGAATGGGTGCCAGAGGAGCTGTGGCTGCTCCGGGAGGGTTTGGCCCCTGTGTTTGATCACACGGCAGCGTTCCCTTTGTGCTGCATTTGAAAGCCATCAGAAAAATGAGAAAGTACAACAGACACAGATACAAGATTCTAATATTGACAGCAGATGCTTGTTACAGTCCTATGTCAGGGCTTTTTTCTTGCTTTTGGGATCATCTTATAGAAGTGGCAAGTAGAAAATAGAGAATGTTTGAGACTTAAAAAAATAAGCACCCACCCAGAGATACACACAAGTAAACAGAAAGCACCTTTAAGGATGCTCAGTGTGTGGGCTGTGTGGGTTCTAAAAATATGGATGATTATTTCATAAAACTTCAAGTTTACATGTAAAGATTATTCCATAAAACATGCACTGCTGCTGTAGCTTATTGACCAAGACAGAAAAAAAACGGCAAGTCCTGTGTGCTCTGTGAAAACTCTGCCAGTAGCACTTAATAGAGATTTTATTTTGTTTTTAGGTCATGATCATAACGTTTCTTCGGTAGCCATCATGCCCAACGGAGATCATATAGTTTCTGCCTCAAGGGATAAAACTATCAAAATGTGGGAAGTCCAGACAGGGTAAGTGCACTTGTGTGCAAACAGCACCAGGACAAAAGCGAGGAGGAACCGCTGTGTGTGGAAATGGGACACAGGAATCTGAATGTCAGCAGGCTCTGTTTGAATTGAGAAATGATGCTGTGCCACTTAGAGTAATTCACTGAAGGATTCTGCCGCAATCATTAGGCAGAGGGATTTAGATGTTAATACGGACTAATTAAAGCTAACTGGTTTTGTCTTTCTGGAAGCTATGAGGGTAGATCTCTAGCTCATGACCAGTTGGGAAAATAAATTCACTGGTCGGCCATGAGTTTAAAGGGAGTATCTGTTAGCCTTCCTGACACAGATAAAGGTGTCTCCTGGTTTTCTGTCTTCTTTCTTGTTTCATTTATCAGTTGCCTCTCTAATACCTAAATGGCCTGTAAATCTCTACTTTTCCTTACAATACCCATTTAATGCAAGTAGTCACGCATTTTCCCCCTAGCTTCCTGCTTTTTGCCTTAGCAAGTTTTTGCTAGCTCTTAGCTGTCACTGCTTCCTCAGGTCCTTCTCCCGAGCTCTTTGTGGCGTGCACCACGGTCTGCCAGGACGAGCGTGCCTGCGCTACGATGTTTTGCCTTAAGCACTGCGAGCAGGTGTGTGTCCCCAGGCTTGCCTGCGTGACGCTGGGGTTTTCTTGCAGTTACTGCGTGAAGACTTTCACGGGGCACAGAGAGTGGGTGCGCATGGTGCGGCCCAACCAGGACGGCACCTTGATTGCCAGCTGCTCCAACGACCAGACGGTGCGCGTGTGGGTGGTAGCAACAAAGGAGTGCAAAGCTGAGCTCCGGGAGCACGAGCATGTGGTAGAGTGCATCTCCTGGGCTCCCGAGAGCTCCTACTCCACCATATCAGAAGCTACAGGATCAGAGGTAACTTTCCTGGGCTGTTACACAAGCGCGCACGGGGGATCTTTGTCCGTGCTCTGAGTAGCACTGACAGCCCGCCGAGCTTTGGGCTCAAAGGGCCTGGCAGGTGGAGCAGGGCTAAGAGTACTTTTGTCTGAGTATCTTGGTGTGCAGCTAAGCCCTGTCTTGGCTTCCCAGGATCCAGCTTTGGTGTTTAGGACCTATCTTTGCACTAGCAAAAGTGAACTTGGGGGAGATGCTCTGTTCAGGGAGGGTGGGAGTGGGACCCACTGTCTGGTGTTGCAGCAAAGAAATGTGTAAAGCATCTTCTCTGGCAGAATGTGAAGATTCAAAGGATGCTTAGCAATGGGAAGGTAGGTGGGGGAGGAGCCAATCAGAAATGCAGAATGAAGCTGCCTTGGAAATGAAATGTCCAAGAAGTCAAGCACCGACTGCTGTGCGCAGATTGTACAGCTGCTGATGGGAGAAAGCATTCCTTAGATTAAATGAATCCTGGCTTGTGTGATCACAGATACCTCTTCTAGCGAGCCGCAAGAAAGGCTTGCTAAAGGCCACAAGAAATTTTGTTCTAAGGATGTTAAAAGTGTAGAAGAAAGGAACTAGAAATTAACTCCATTTCTAGTCAACCCCCTCTCCCTGGCATTGCTGTTTTTGGCCTCCACTCCAAAGGCCATGGACACCCCAGAGGAAGAGTAGGCACGCTGAACACAAGAACTTGTCTAGTGATGGCTTTTGCAGGCTATTTCAGTCAAATTTTACCTGAATCTCTAAAAGATCCTTGCAGTCTTTTAATTGTAAGTAATTAAAAGGCGAGCGCGTGTCCCTCCTGTGGCCGTGCGGGCTCTGCAGGGCCGCCTCCGCCGCCCCCTGCTGGTGGGACCGGGCACGGCCCCGGCCCGGGGAGACACGGACACGCATCGTCCGAGAAGGAAGCTTCCAGAAATTCCTAACCCTGATTCATTGCAGTTCATGAAGAATAAGCCTTTGAACACAAAGGTATGTGTGAGCTGCATCCTCATTTGTCCCGAGATGTGGCACTTGAGCTGCTGTTAGCAGAGGATGTCTTGCAGTAGGCAAGTGTGTGTTCAAAGCATTACTTGGCTTGTGGAATCAGCAGGACAAACAACCATTTATTTTAGCTGATTGTGTAATTATCCTAGCATTAGTACCAGTGCCTGTGACCCAGCTTTGTCAGTGTGGGTTTACTTGCTGTAAGCCGTTGTATGATCTGATTTTCGTACTAAGCAATATCACTGGGAAGGGATCTGCTTCATTCCTCCTCTTCCCACTTCCATCCTATGTATGCCATAACTTAAACCATAATTTTCTGTAGACTAAGAAGAGTGGCAAGCCTGGGCCTTTTCTGCTGTCTGGATCCAGAGACAAGACCATTAAGATGTGGGACATTAGCACTGGCATGTGCCTTATGACACTTGTAAGTCCATTGGTAGTTTTTCTGGCAGTCATACGTGCAACCAGTTTTAATGAAATGTATTATCTTGCATGTCATATTTTCAAAAGAAGTCAGAGTTAGAGTAATGCAATGCCGGAAATACAGTTTTAATGACTTCTGTAGTTCAGGTCTTCTTCTTGCTAAGAAATACTGACAGTCTCCAAAAGCACAGCACGAATGCAGTACTGTGGTGTAGGTTCTGTGCTGGGTAGCTTGGTGTCTTTATCCAGAAGTGCTGGTAATGATCTGAATTTTGTTTTCTGTGCAGTATCATGTTGCTGCCACGTGTGGGCCATAGCCTGCTGTTCCCAGCTCAGATCCCGCTGCTCTGGGTGGTGGTGCTGGGGGTGGAGAGCAGAATGGCTGCAGATCACATGAGGACTGCTGTTTGTTTGCCTTCGAGTACAGGAGCTTGCATTGTTGGGAGGACTGATAGAGGTGTAATAATAGAGCCTGGAGATAAGCTGTGAGTCCTGGGAGGTTTCAGGAGCTCAGCGCTGCCCTGCGGGGCCAGGCAGGGGTCCCTCGGTGTGCCGTGTGTGAGGTGTGGGATGCTCAGCTCTCAGCCTGCTCACTGATCTCTCCTTGTGCACAAGGTGGGCCATGATAACTGGGTACGTGGCGTCCTGTTCCATTCTGGGGGAAAGTTTATTTTGAGCTGTGCTGATGACAAGACTCTCCGTGTCTGGGACTTCAAGAACAAGCGATGCATGAAAACCCTCAACGCGCACGAACACTTTGTTACCTCTTTGGGTACGTACTGCACCAGGCTGGCCTTCACCTTGGGGCTCTAGCGGCGCCTTGTGCTCTCTGGGTAGAGGACATGAAATTAACTCCCGTTTCTAGTCAAACCCCCCAGCCATGTGAGTTGTTGTAGAGTTGGAGTGTGCTAGATTTTTCCGCTTCTGCTGCCAGTGTTGCCCATGGATAAGGATGTGAACTGACAGGGAGCTCTGGAACCTGTCAGCAGAGCCTGCAGGCTCCTGGGGAGGGCTCTAGTGTCAGTGCTTGCCCAGCAAAAGGAAAAGAAGGGTGTGCGCAGAAGTCAGAAAAGAGTTACTTTGAATTCCTGGATATTCCTTGTTCTTGTTACCAGATCTTAGGAACAGCATGAGAGAAGTTGGCTACAAAAGTACAACCAGGAGCTTTGGAATTTAGCCTTTAGCTAAATGTAGCTTTTGAGCTGGTGGAATTGTTTTGGAAAAGCCGTGCCATTCAGTGAGAGTAGGACATGCCGAAGTTCTGGGTTCATTGGTAATGTGAGCTTTTGTCTCCTGGCAGATTTCCACAAGACAGCCCCGTACGTGGTGACTGGGAGTGTAGATCAAACAGTAAAAGTGTGGGAGTGCCGCTGATGGAGTTCACAGTGACCCCTTTTCCTCTGGATGCACTCAGATACCATGGTTACCCATTGAGCTCTGTTTAAATAAATATTGTCCTTTCATGTAAATTATTCTGGATGTAGATTGAGCTTATTAAATGTTACACACAAAGTATTCATGCATGGTGAATCCAAATTGTATACTGTAAATTTACATACGTTGTCTAGAAGTACCATAGGTTTAAGAACATGGGCTGGCATTGGTCACATCAGACCTGAGAAGGCAGAAGTGGGATGATTGGAATAGGGCACTTAACTGAATAGTTGACAGTGTCGTTATGTCGGATAATTATACCTGTTTTTCTTTCTGCTGTCTGTTGGTGCCTGAATTGGTGACCTCATTTGGGAAAAGTTTTGTAGGGCTCTTTCAGAAATGTGTATCTATGTAACATCACTTAAGTGTGCTTAATAAATCTTCTCTAAGAATACTAGATAATAAGGCTGCAATTCAGAATCTTCTGAACCTTATATGTAATTAATGGAAATTAATTAAACTCTGGAATATTTGTCATGAAACATTTGCCAAATCAACAGAAAACACTTGTTTTGGCCTCCTATCACGCAAGGGTTGGTATATTTATAGAACTGACTGTAAACCTGAAATAAGACAACAAATCTTAGTCGCAGCTGATGTGATAAATGTATTTATTTTTTATTTGGTCATTCAATGGTTAAGCTGTGCTGTTAAACTAAGTTTAAATGGTTTTTTGTTTGGTTTTTTTTATGCTAGACGAACTTCCAGGAGGAGTTGTCCATCCCACTAGAGTTTAGTGATCCAGTTTCCAGTAGAGCTTCCTCTCCCAAATGACTGCCATGGTCCAACTTGCTGTTTGCTTTCCATGTTTGTTAGAGATGTGCAATTCCTATTACACAGCAGGATCAAAGGACACTTCCCTCATTCACTGGCAGGAAATTGGGGCATACAAAAGCTTCTTGGTTTCCTTAGTGCCTCCTTGGACAATGAGGTGATCTTCACCTTGGCAGTGTGGCTTCAATAAAAACGTCCTGGGGTTTGCAAGTGGAGAAAAACCTTGGGCTGCAGCATTGAAATGCTTTAAAGGAAGCACTAAGTATCTTGAGAATCAGTTGACAATGGCAAATCAGATCCAGGAAGGCTTCTAAAAGAAAGAGGCCATGAACAAAGCCCACACCCATCTGTGGGAATGATGCTAAACATTAAAACCAAACCCAAATCCTATCAGCAAAACCAGCCCAGCTCAGTTACTAGTATTTATGTTGTTTGGTGTACACAATTTTTAATTTGCATATCCCTAAAGTTACATATTTTGATCTGAAATGGATGAAAATATTATAAATTAATATTTTAATCAGCATTTTTGTGACAGATTCCATTGTAGATAACCAAGAATTACAAGACTTATCAAACTAACCAGATCTTTTTAAAAATCAACTTTAAAATTGACAATACAATGACGTACCAGGCTGATGTTTTAACAGGTGAATTTGTGCTTTATTTTATTCCTTTGGTTTAATCCATGGCTTTTAAAACGTCCCTTTTAAAGCTGAGAGTCCCTGGCCAGCATAGGGTGGGCTGGAGGGCGAACACACTGCACTGGTGAGGGGGAAACTCCCGCAGTCAGCCCAGAAGGACCCGTGGTTCTGTGGGAGCAGCCGGAGTGGGGTGTGGGATCCTCTGGAAGCGGTGGAGAAAGCGGGTTCTGGTGTGGGGGTTTTCAGAGCCAGTTTAAGATCCAGGCTAATCTCTTAAATCCAGTGGTTTCTGTCATTCTCAGTGTGTGTTGCTGCATAAGCATGCACGAATAAAGTCTGTTTTGTTCGTTAGCTGCTCGGACTGGAAACATTTGCTGCTTTTTGTCCTATTCAAGAATTCCAGATACACAGCTAATGCATCTTAAATCCCTCCATGCATCTGCAACTGTAAAGTAATGACATCTGTTTAATTCCTGGTAGGACCTAGAAACTTTATTTAAGTCTAAAGTAAACCACCCTCATGTACATAATTCAAACCTGAATGAGAAATTAAAGGTACCTGTGATGTGGAAGTTGTCTACTGCATTTTTTCCCTGTAGCAAAGAAGCATTTACCAGGACACCCGGCCCCGGTGCTGGCATCATTGTGTGAGACTCAGCACTGCTGCTGAGCAGGGCGAGCCTTCTGGGCTCCCTGGGGCAGCAGGGAATGATCTCAGGGATGGTCCCACCCGGACCAAAGCTGAAGGCCTGGTTGGAAGGGAACCACACCACAGGCGCGGGAGTGAGGGGACGCTCTGGGACACGCTGTGGAACTGTCCCACTGTTACTGTCAGCTGGTGCTGTGCCTTTGCTGTGATCAGAACTGCAGCAGTGAGCTTACTGGGTCAATAATGAACTTTTATTTTCATCACGGGGCATTGGAGGGGGCGAGAGGTTCGCTGGTGCTTTGGCGCTTCCTGGCTAAACCTGGCAGCACATGCCAGGACCCAGCTCTGGTCTGTCCCCAGAGCCACTGCAGATCCCTGGGCTTAGCCTAGCCTGGGCCATGCCACATGGGCCAGAAAGGGCAGCATTTTTTGTGGTTTAGTTAGAAGCTGGAAGTTGATGTTTTATACCATCTTGCACCTCAGAAGGTGAAGCCAGTCCTGCTTTTGTGTGTGGTGTGACCAATGTGTGCCCAGGGCACTGAGGAAAGGAAAACAACCCCTGGTTGGTAGTGAGTGGGGACTGTGGGCATGGGGTCCCTGCCTCCCCTCTGCCCCTTCCTGTCCGTGTGAACTGCCTGAGAAATCACTCTTAGACAGCTCCTGGCTGCCCTGAGAGCTGTTTAAAAGGAAAAATACTTTGTTTTCGTAGACAGTGGTGGCTTGGTAATCCTTTAATGATTTGAGTATTGCAGATGCTGAGTTGAGTGAAGGAAAAGCGCCCTTGGAGTGAGCTGTTGTGTCCAGCTGTATATAACGTCCGTGTATTAAATCAATACCGAGAGTCCTGTAGCAAGAGCACGTGCATAGAGGGGTGGGATGGACGGGGGGGAGCGGGGGGGTCGCGTTGGATTTGCAAGTCACAACTGGCATTAACTGGCCTTTTTATCTTTCCACTGTGTCATGTAAGTAGCTGCTTTCCTGTCCTGCCTGTCCCTCAGGCTTCCCCGAGTTCATTCTGAAGAGAAGTTAGCAAAATCCTCACGCTTTAGAGTCAATCCCGACATCGATGTGAAGGCAAATGTCAGGTGTTTGTTTGAGCGCTTTTAGAGGTTGCAGTTGGAGAGAACAGTTCCCAGGCTGTAGGAGTTAACTGAAGCTATTGACACAATTAAAACAAAATCGGTAAAGGAATGTATATAATACTGCTCTGTGTTTTACAGTAAGATTTGTTGCTCTCAGACTGTGTAAAACAAAATTTATTCATGTTTTCTGCATATTAAAAAAATCTTATTGTACCAATTGGTAAACTATTAAATGCATATAAAACTAGATGTGGTTTTGTTTCCTTGGATGCAAGAATTAAAAAACTATTTTGAAATGAGCTATTGGTGTTTCACCCTCAGATTTTGCTCCCACCTGCTTTGACCTTTCTCTGATTTTAATTTAACTTTTGCTCACCTGAGGCTGCAGGAGGTGGTTGTGAGCTGGTTCATGGCAGCTGGAGTAGTGAGAGGTTTTCTTGGTTGATCTGGTGCAGTGAGGTGCTGCAGGAAATGCTCTGGTGGGCGAAGCTGGTCTCAGGTGGGCAGGAGAGCCTTGTCCCTGTGCCTGGCACTGGCCAGCCCTGGCAGGGTTGGCTTTGTTGGATTTTCCCCTTCCCTTGGCCCTGTCTGTGTGCTGCAGCCCTGAAGGAGCTGCCTTTCCCTGCATCCTCGGAGTCTGGGCTTTGAGAGCACAGGGGCCCTGAAGGCACTGGGGGATTCTGGCAGCATCTGTTCTGCTATGAGGGTCTTGTGCCTATGTGTGCTTTGGTTTAATTTCCCCCTGTGATTTGGCCCTAATTGCCTCACGTACTGTTAGAGATGGGTCGGTGGCTGGAACTGGAATGGGCACATCTTCATTGTGAAGAGCACAGATGTGCTTGTGAGCTTGATGGGGGGAGAGAATGAAAGGAAGGGCACTCCTGTCATATGAGCCCTGTGAAAGCAGCTGGCAGGGTGGCACTTTGCAGTGGGAACAGACACAGGATGGACATTTGGAGACCCACTTGCATTTGGGAAAAAACCTGGGCTCTGCTGGCGCCAATGCGTGCATGGGTGACAGATGGGGTGACAAAAGTGGCACGGAGGTGGTTTTTGGGGTGAGGGTTGAAAGGAGAGCATCATATGTCTACAGGCAGTGAATTTTTCACAGGGAGTACAAAGCAGTTTCAGGTGTGAGTTTAATTTGCTTTCCCCCCTTAGGTCAGCGAGTTGGTGCTTGTGCAGCAAGGGCTGTGCTGACAGCAGCTCTGTAGGGGTGAGATTGGTTGGGGCCAGCTGTTTCCAGTTCCAACACAGCACTGAAACATTTTTCAGTGGAGGGGTTGAGGACCTGCCTGCCTCCAGCCCAGCTGGGTCCCTGGGCCCATTTGAATCAGTTTCTACACTCGTGTTTAAGAACTTGTGAACAGAGTAATGAGAACCCCCAGAACACAAGAGATAGCGAGGCACAGACCTTGCCAGCTGGTAAATGCAGTTACCAGCCTGCATTGCCCTTGGAGCTGCTTGGCTGTGGAGCCTCAGTAGCCAGGACTTGTGTCCTTCAGGTTCATTTCATATGGGTACAACATCCCCAAAGCTGTCCCTGGGCTGAGAAGGCAAAGTGAGCACAAAGAGCTTCTGACAGCAGTGGTTGTGGGTCCTGCCCCCTCTGGGCTGGGGTTGCGACTCTGGTACTGATTTACAGGTTTTAAAGCCTCCAGGTCAGCTGGTCCTGTTCTCTCCCCCCACCCCGCTCCTGCTCAAAGGAACAGAGTGGTGGCTCCAGTGGTGGGACCAACACTTTACAAACAGTAAAGAAACAAAAAAGATACCTGCAAGAGTTTAAAAAGCTTTTAATGGACTGTAAGACACTAGTAAAAGAAAAATCTTGTAGGAAAGATGCACTGTAGTAATTTATTGATTGCTTTCCAGGAAATTCAGAATTTTTCTTATAGGAGCAAGTTCATTTGCAGCGAAGACTCTGCTTTGTTGCCTCTAACACCTCAGAGGCTGCTCCTTCCTCCCCCCACCCAGCCCCGAGTTACAAATACCTGTAGGGTCAGACAGGAAACCGAGGGTACAGAGCACAGGGACAGCACTTGGCTCCAAGGGTCAGTAAAAGAAGCAGCGTGGATTAGCACGGGGCACGATCCAGGCCAGACAACGCGAGGGAAGGAGGGAGGGAGAGGCTGGGCGCTGGCAGCGCGGGGCTGCGGCCAGCCCACCCTTCTTCTACAGCTTGATCTGCTTGGGAAACAGGACATTCAACTCTGTCGGCATCCCAGGGCCTGCAGCAGCCACATCTTACCTGCTTGAGGACAGTGACAACCCCCCAGGCTGTGCGCGGGAGGGACAGGACAGGAGGTTTCTTTAGTGGCCCTTGCCATTCACACCGTCCATCGCCAGCAATGGCAGCTCCCAGCGCCAGTCCCAAAACCAGTGTGCAAAAACGCCAGAGATGAAGGGATTTGCCAGAGGTTTCAGTGCTGGGGGAACTTCAGGTTTTATTTAAACCCCTTCCCCAAAACCTGTTACTTTCTTCTTGTGGTTCTGTCGGGTTCGGGGCCCTCAGCCCTGTGGCAACAGCTGGGGTTGCAAATGCCACCAGGTCTCTTTTTCTGAATTTTCCTCCCCTCTTCCCCACCTTTAAAGAGGGCTGTGATTTCCTCCTCACTCCCCTTAGTTCAGCCCTCATTTGCTGCATTCCCACCTCTCGGAGGCACTGGGGTTTCCACTGCAATGGAAGTTTGTGCGCTTTTTTTAAAGATCAAGCCCTCACTCTTTGGATACAGTATCCCAAGTTACACAGCTGCAAGCAGAGCAGAGGTGGAACAGTGAATTTCATATATATATATCTATATATATATATCTCTATATATATATATATCTGTCTATATCTTTACCTTGAAAAGTAGAATGTGAATGTTACAAAACCCCACTGAATTGCCAAACTGCCAACCAAACATAGAAAAAAATGGTTAAAGGAATCCCATGGCTATATCCTGATGTAGAAAATGCTGTACATCCCCCACTTCCACATATCACAGGCTTCAGTCATCTCAGCGACACAAATATGGCTGTTCTTAGCACAATCTTGAATAGTGACTGGGGGAAATCAATCTTTTGGCTTGGAATCCACGTTTTACAAGAATGTGGAGCAGTGATGGGTCTGGTTCTTTACTGGTTTAGCAAAGCAGTGTCCTTAGTCAACATAAAAATGACCTGAGAAATGTTACATTCCTCCAGACAGTTCATTTGGAATTCATATGTACAAAGTAGAAATAACTGCTGCGCACACACACGACACGGACACACACACGGCAGGAGGGCCCCACGCGCCAGGACGGGTCTGTGCTGCCTCCGGCCACTTCCCCTCGCGTGGCAGACACAAGCTTGGGCAGACAGATTACATTGCTCAGATTAGTTCTTTGCATTGTGTATTAATTGTACCAGTGCAATAACATTGTCAAAAAGGAGGAGCTGCTCCGAGGGCAGCTAAGGCCCTGGGCCAGATTCAGAAAAGGGTGGTTTAGATTTTTTT
>VWZN01019454.1:8194-37517 GCA_013396955.1 Regulus satrapa | reverse complement strand
TTTTTTTTTTTTTTTTTGAAAGCGAAGTACACGTTAAGCAGAACTCTGTGTTAAGGGGATGGCAGCAGAAGGCATGCTCGGCTCAGCCTCTTTCTCCTCCACAGCTTTGTCCTCTGCTTCCAGCTGTTCCCCACTTTTCATGCTTTCCTGGAGCTGCTGGCGTCGCTGCACCTCAGCTTTAAGGTTCTCCAAGTCTTTTTGGCTGAAGGGGAAAGCAAGGAGGGGAGCAGACGTTAGACTGGCCGTGGGAATGGTGAAGCAGCAGGACATGGTCACGTTCAAGGAGGGGACACTCCCTGCACCTCCCTCCCCCTCAGCGCAGCCGTGCCTGAGCACGGCCAGCACCCAGTTTACTGTCGGGGCTTGAACAAAGAGGCACCAGGATCTGCTCCCTCGGTGGGGCTGGGGCAGAGCAGGGGGTTCATCTCACTGATGGCCAGGCAGCCTCCAGCTGCTGATGCTGCATTTTTAGCCACCAATTATTATTTACAGCCTTAGAACAACAGTCTTGGCTCAAGTCATCTATTTCCACCATCATCCCAATCAGATTTTCAACTACAAGTATAAAAGACAATTCATATTAAAAAAAAAAAAAAAAGAAGAAGAAATTGAAGAGTCCTGCTGTTTACAGTTGTCTTGATGATGCTAATCAAGGCCTGAATTGGGATCTTGGCTAAAACAAATCTTGGGGAGCTGGCTTCTGCTCTTTTGTGAACTAAGAAAATACAGATTTGATTTCTAAAGGCATAATCCAGAAGAATCACTGTACCTTAGTGGAATGAAGAGAATTCCATTGATAATGTTCAGCTGCTCCAGGACACTGGCCATACTGGGAGCTGTGAACTACATTACAAGGGAAAAGAAGTTTTAAGAGCCAGAACCTAGAGAGGACTCTGAACTGCTAAGCACATCCCTTTACCAACAGCTGAGACAATGGCATCATTTACGTTATCTACCTCTGTAAATCCATAAGCTGGAAAGCACCACCTAGAGCTTCCCACCAGTCCCTGCACAGACCTCTACTGAACCCTGCAGGACGGACTTAGTTAAATACATCACGGTGCCAGTTCCAAAATGTGTCAGGTTTTCTACCCTCCTTCAAGTATTTTAACAAGGGTAAACCCTTTACTGCTGTTCATATGGGACTGAGCCTCATCACAGGCCACAGTTCCCTGGACTTTTATTTGATTCAAGGTCCTTGTGCTCCCTTCATTGCCATGAACTCCTCAGCTCTGTTGCCAGCTCTCCACAGGGAGAACACCCACACACAGAGCACTGTCCCACTTTGTCCTCCCTGCAGCTGGAGCCCTCTTTCCCAACCTGCTGGGCTACAGCCTGCAGGGAGAGCAGCCATGGCTCACTCAGGCTGGTTCCCATGCCAGCTCTGGAGGCAGGCAGGAGCAGCTGGGATTGGCCCAGGAGGGCCAGTCACTGCTGCTCCATGTAAGGTAAGAGAGCCCCTCTGCGCTCCGTGCCCAGCCTCCCCAACCACAACATCCCTGGAAGGAGAACAAAGCAGCTGGTAGAAGATGACAGCATTTCTGAGGATGAGGAAACCAAAGTATTTCTGGGTTGAGCAACCTGGTGCCTGGCAGTGAGTCAGCAGCAGGGCAGGGTAGTGTGCAGGCGTGCCAGGCTCTCGCCCAGGAGCTGTCCCTGGACCCCGCTGCTTCCCCAGAGACCCTGCAACGCTGGGTTCCACCCTCACAGATCACACAGGCTCTGAGCCACTGCCCTGGCAAGGCCATCCTGCCCTCCTGACAGCCCGTGTCCCTCAGGAGCCGCTGGACACAACTTGCTGCTGGCACGGCCCGATGCCCACAGCTCTGCTCCACGTTACCTTCAGTGGCATGATGTTGGCATTGGAGCCATTCTTGTAGATCTCGTTCATTGTGCGCTGCAGAGCGACCGCTTGCTGCGTCAGGTACTTCAAGTACTCGGAGCTCTCTTTGGTCTTTTCATGGTGTTCACCGAGCTGATGGGAAATGGGGAAAAAAAAGGTTCAACATCACAAGCGAGAACAGGACCCAACCCAGGGAACACACCTAGGTACTGCCAGCTCAGCATCCCTACAGAAACTCAGCGAAATGGATTTTACCTGCCTTGGCATTCAAAAACCAGTAAGACAGTTCCTCTGGGAGCTTTCTTATCAACGTTTCCCATTTTCATCAAGTGGGAGCCTATTTGCCGGGTGAGCGCCGTGCCCTGCACGGGGCTCTTCTTCAGGAGCAGCATGCTAGCATCCTCCCCACCTGGACCAGTATTCCAGCATTCCCTGCACTGGGCTGTGCCCTCAGCCAGCTCAGCTGAGTCACCGCGTGCAGCTGCAGACGTGCTCCGACAGCCCCGGGCTGGGGCAGGAGTTTCACTGAGCAGCAGCTGGGCTGAGAGCTCACTACCAAACCAGTTTGGAGCTGGTATTTAAAGACTAGTGGTGCAGAGCATGGGAAGAATAGACCAGTTTTTTCCAAGCCCCACCAGAACATGGGGCCGTGCCACGACAGAAGTGCTTGTCCAGCTACGGGTGGACACATTTGCAGGGAGCCGAGCAAAGACTGCTGGCCTAGCAGTGGGCAGTTACTGCACAGGGCAGCAATTCTGCCTGGCCCTACAAGGATTCCCTGGCATGTGCTCAGAGCTGTTTGTAGGAAAGGCCTCCCCAAGGCGCAGGCTGGGCACTGGTCTGCAGTGGAACTGCTCAGTCTGGCCCTGCAATGACAGCTCCCAAGTGCACAGTGGGGCCACTCATACCTGATTCTTGTAGATGGTGTAGCCTTCCTTCTCATGCTGCAGAGCCGACCGGAACTCTGCTTTGCTCTCGTACACTCGGGCAACCAAGTGGTGGCTGAGGGAAGGAAAAGGGTTGAGTCACTCCCCTGAAGAAACTTTTCTGTGCTGCAGCAAGCATGACTGTGCCATCACAATGCCTGGGCTGAAAGTCCTAACACGAGCGTGAAAGGAGACTGAATGCAGCACCCTGGGAGTTACTTCTTCCCAGCCCAGCTGAGGATTCCCATACTACACTCATTAGCTTGGATTTTAGTTGGAATGCTGAGAAGTGACCTATAGAGGTAAAGACTGAGCTGGGCATCTTTTGTCCTGCATCCAGAAATCTGAAGGCCACAGCAGTGAACCGAAGGGAGAGGCACATCCATGGGAATACCTCGGGCCTGGATTTATTAACTGGAGAGGAAGACTTCAGGCCTAAGCCCTCAGGCAGGGCCAGGCCTGAGTCCCCTGGGCTCTCACCAGCTGGGACAGCTGACTTGCCTTGTACTGTTTGCCTTAGTGCTTCTGGAATGAACAAGAAATTGCTGTTTTTGGCAGTGTTTCTGTGTGGGGGGTTGGGTCTCTCCAAGCATCCCAGTGCCACAGAGGGACAGCTGAAGACTCTACGGAGCCTGCACATTCATCAGCCACTGGGAAACAAGGCAGGCTCTTGCAGGTGTTTAATCAGGTTCATTTGCAGCCTGATGGAGAGCAGATGGCTGCGATATGCCAAGCAAGAACTGGGAGTGGGCCATGCTTGGCTGACAGAGCCAGTTCTGCACTGAAGGGCAGAGGGCATCCAGCACGGCAGCAGTGGGCACTGGGAGCAGATCCTACAGCTGTCACCACTCTCAGCTCCCGTGGGAACACGCAGAAGACACTCAGGGTTTTTTATTCAAATAGAGGACTTTATGGCAAAGGATGAGAGCACATTAAATGATTCTCAAAGATCCCTCCCTGAGGGCTGGAACAATTAAATATGAACATTTAACTCACTGTCCCTGTCTCCCAGTCAAATTCCCTTACTCCCAGCCTTTACTCCCCACATACATTTTTCTATTGGGAGTCCACAGGGACCAGGGTCATCCTGACAGATTTTTTTTGAGCAAGCAGCATCACAGCAGATCCCACAATTAACTTTAAGAACAATGGATGTCCATCTTTTGAAATGACAAACTCGGATCCTGCACCACGACCTTGGCTCTGGGACAAGACTGAATATGCAGCTCTGAAGCCCAGCCCCTCCCTCCCTCCCTCCCATGTGAGGGCTGGGTGACTGTGCCCGCTGCGACAGCAGCGACCCAGCCCAGCACCCCACCCTGCCTCACCTCAGTGCAACCTTCAAAGACTTGGAGCCGTGGTACTTGGAGCTGATGGCCAAGGCGTTCTCCAGGAACCGCAGGGACAGGTCGTACTCCATGACCCCGTGCAGCACCAGGCCAATGTTGTTCTGCACAGAGGAGCCAAGCAGGGAAAGACAAACTGACACTGCAGTTCAGTAAACAGCAGGACCCCTCAGGTCAGAAGCACTGCAGCCCCTGGCCAGTCCCTGCAGCAGTAGCACGACAGGGACCACCATCCCCCAAAGGGAGCTTGCCCCAAACAATCCAGGCACGAGGGAGGCAACAAATGCTCCCATTTTTGCCAGCACAGAGCTCAGCACAGAGGCTGACCCTCCCAGCTGAAGGGTCACCAAGCAGTTACAAGCCAGGGAGGAAAAGCACTGCCTAAACTGTTTGTTTTCCACAGCCATCATGTGGGCATCTTAAAGGCCAGGAGGTTTCTCAGAGATTAGGAACCTGAAGACTCTTAAACAAATTACTTACATCTAAGAGTGCCATTTCTGGGTGATCCTCCCCAAATACCAACAGCATGAGGTAGCGTGCACGGTACAGCAGGTTCAGTGCTGTTGAGAGTTGGCTGTTTGCAAAGCAGTACAGAGCCAGGTGCATCTAGGACAAGAGAAGGGACCCAGCATTAATGTAAAGGAAATGAATCTTTCCACTCCTTTCCTTAGCTGCACATGAATAAAATGTCTTCCTCACTGGTTAAAGAACTTCAGCCACTTGGAAAAGTCCAGCCTGCTGGCTGAGGCACAGCCCCACTGAGGTGTCCCTGAGGCTGCAGCACTGAGTGCGTTTTGTTTCAGTTTCTCTTAATACCCCTTACAGAATATTTCCAACCTGACTTGCATGTGTGATATTTTGACTGTGTTTTGGGGGGATTCTTTCCTCTTTGTTTTCGACATAAGCCCAGGGCCAAAGCCAAGAGAATATATCTAAATAAAGATGAAGCAGACTAACACTAGAAACCTAGGGTTAAGCAGGACAAATTGTGAGCATGCAGGACACACTCAGCTTTTCCACTTTGCAGGATCATAAAAGAAAATGGGGAATTCTGGAAAGAAAGCTGTAAAAGAGAGGAAAACACAAGTGTTTTCCAGCTGCAGACATGAACTAAGGCTCCCAGAGCACAGCCAGAGCCCTGCTGCTCCCCCAGCTCCCCATACTCACATATTCTTGGATGGTGTTGGGGTGTTCGATGCCCAGGACCCTCTCGCTCATTAGCACCGCTTTCTGCTGATTGCTTAAGGCCTGAACAGGACAGAACAGAACCCAGGGCAAGTCACACCACACTGTGAGCTTGAGCAAGCACTGGGAAGGAATGAGAGCATTGAGGAGATCCCCTGCCTGCTTACCTCTGAATAATCTCCCATGATATAGTTGAGCCGAGCTAGCAGCCTCAGGCAGGCACAGATTTCTACATGCATAGCACCATACACATTGTTGAACAGGTTTAAGGCTTCATTGATGAGCTCACAGCCCTCCTTCAAGAAACCTGAAAAGAAGGCATATTCATATATAGACAGACAAAGTAACCCCTAGCACTGCTGGAGACAAGAAGTGAGACCAACAGTGGGATACACAGGCACAGGTTACAGCCCTGGGGGAAGGATATTACTGCCCTGACCCGTCCCTGCTCATTGCTGGTGGCTTTATAGCAGCAATCTTCCAGATGGTCTTGGAGACCGGGATTCTCTACCAAACTGGGGCTGGCAGGGGCGTCCTGGTGGCCGTGCCCCACACACCCTGCTCCTCCCACTATCAGTGATCCTCCTGAGGCAGAGGCACGTGGGGTCTGTACCTTGCTGAACTTTTGCTTGCCCGCTCTGGAAGAAATGGAAAGCATCGGAGGCTTTGGGGTTTACATGCTTCACTACAGGGAAGATGTTAAGAATATCCTCTTCTGTGAAAGTGGGCTTGTGCCTGTTGTCGAAGTTGTACTCCTTCAGCAGGATCTGGAGGAACCAAAAAGAGTAGAGGGCAGTTACCACTTCCATAG
Organism: Regulus satrapa; assembly: GCA_013396955.1. Classification (NCBI taxonomy): domain Eukaryota; kingdom Metazoa; phylum Chordata; class Aves; order Passeriformes; family Regulidae; genus Regulus; species Regulus satrapa. The sequence goes on along the minus strand of VWZN01019454.1, from coordinate 31,406 downwards.
GCACTAGGCAAGAAAAGGGGCCAAATTCTAAATGTGAACTCGCAGTCAGAACATCTCCTGTGCCATGACCTGGGACAGAACTCTCCAAGGTGGTCAGATGTAGGTGTCACCACCACCTGTACATGGCAAAATGGCACCGTGGTGACAACACTGAACCCTGACAGGAGAGCTCACCCAGCTGTTGTCCCACAGCCCACAGAGGAGTGAGAAGGCAGTGCAATTGTACTGAGGCTAGCTGGTCTTCCAAGGGACATGCCAGCAAGTTTACCCTAATAGGGAACTGGATTAGAAATCTTTCCTAGAGCTGGGACCTGTATTCCAACATGAACACCAGAAAGACCTTTTGGGGCTCGTGCTGTGTCTGAAAAACACATTGCACTTACTCTTCATATTCCTCAGTACAGAACATGATGGCAAGGGATGGAGGATGTGGATCTTACCTGGACTCCAGTTTTGAGGGAGATTTCACGGAGCAGGGTGATTTTCTGTAGATTATATACTTCAGCTGCTTGGTCAGCATTCTCACTGCAGAAAGCACACACAGGCTTCAGCTCTCAGGGGAGTTTCTGCTCAAGGACATTGCTCCATTGTGGGTACCTGAGGCACAGGTCCTGTACAGCCAGGTGCTAACTCAAACCAAAGACTTAACACTGCAGAGTTTCTCTGTGGTCTGTGAAAGCCCACAGAGCACAGCAGTGCTTTCACAGAAGTCCTTCATCTGTTCTCAAAGTGTTTGGGCCGAGTATCTTCAGCTCTTGGTGAGGAGTGAGCGGTTCCTGACACGAGGGGATGATCACTGTCCAACTACCAAAAGTTGGCTTATCCAACTAGCCATGGCCTTTCTCTTGGGCCCTTTCATGGGTGCTTCTTCCAGTTTCACAATGTGCCCCTTCCTTATTCCCATCTCTGCTCATGTACAGGAGCAGCTGTCCTTCTTTTGGAACATCTTTCAGCCTAAATCATTGTTGATATAGACAAGTATCTTCTGACTGTACTACTTCTGCTTCTCACCTTCTGATCCCTTCTGTACCCTTAGGACAGGTTTCCCTTCCTCCTCTGCTTTTCATGGCTGCCTTTGCATCATAAGTTTCATCTGATTCCAAATTTCCATTCCCCCTTCCTACTCTCTGACCAGTTTCTTTCCATTAAAGATCTGTCTAAGTTCCCTCAAACAGAAAACAAATGAAAAAGGGAGGTCCAGTTAAAGAACAAGAGCTACAGAGGTTTGGTGAATGCAGGGACAAGCCAGGGTCACCTGCTCCACTTACCATTCAAGACTGAAATCAAAATAGCTCTTTGCTTCTGAACAAATATTCTTCCATAGCTCCTGAGGGGTCATGCTGGCCCATGCAGTGTTATCAGCATTTCCAAGGTTCCTGTTTTTCCTTTTCTTATTCTTCTTCTTGGAAACCAGCTCATCAGCTGGAAGATGGGCAATGGGATTTGGGAAGGAGCTCAGAAAACAATTGAGGAAGTGGCTGATGGCGGCGGACAAACCTGACAGCTCCACACCCTACAGCGAGACACCAGAGAGTCAGGAGAGGCACCTGCCACTGCCCAGCACTGCTCCAAGCCCGAGCTTCCCACACCTCCAGTTCTACACAAACAGGGCCTTCTTCCACGGGGCACGAGCACAGACAGAGCTCTGCCCTGGTAGGAGCAAGGACATGCCTACACACAGAAATGTGCAGTTACATTTTGGGATGCTGCCTGGGACAGAGAAAGCAGAGAGTGCAGAGAAGATTTTGGCACTGGAACCAAGCCAGGTGTATTGCTAGGCTGTGTGTGAACAGGTACAAGGATATGTAGTGTTGAGCCAATTAAAAAGGCTTCTTAGAAGGGCATAAGCAACACAGTTTAAGAGGAAAAGGTATTACAAGGAAAACAAGCTGTGATTTCACTTTTAAAAGCCTCCAATATAATAAGTGAGGATCTGGGGAGGAAAAGCATGAATGACTGCTCTCCGAGAAAGCTTTCTTCAAGTGGGAACTTGTTTTCCCTTACATACTGCCTTGTACCTATTTCAGTGCTAATGAGCTTGTACTTCTTGTTGCCACGCAACCCCCAGGAACTGCCTAATGAGAGGAGAACCCCAAACAGCTCTGTTTGTGGAAAAAGTCATTAGGGAGGACACGCGAGGCAAGAGGTCAGATTGCAGGTCATACCTGGAGGTAAGTCTTGAAGATGTGTTTGGCTGATCGAGTGATCAATTCGCCGATTCCAATTTTCTACCCAAAGGAATAAAGAACAGACTGAGTCCATTGGCAAGAAAATGGAAAAATACACAGGGCTTTTGAAATGGTGTCTGAATGAATGGTCTGCAGAAGATGTGCTATTCTCCCTGCAGCAGAGAGCTGCAGAGGGATTTGACAGCCCTCCTGGAGCCCCTGGCACCTTTGTGCCTGGTGGCCACAAGCCACGGGTGTGGCTCAGTGCAGCTCCAGCAGTGCTTCAGGGGCTGCCACAGCCCAGCCCCTGCCTGCTCCTGGGCAGCCACACTCACAAGACCTCAGAGTTTGATCCAAAGCCCAGATGTGTTTTAGAGGCTTAAAAAATGCATGGCTGAAAATCCAACTGTGTTACTATTACATTTGGGAGTCCCTGAAGCAATTCCCTACCCCAAAAGGTACTCACAGTTCCTAACATTATGAAAGCCATTAAGGATTTGGAAAAAAACCTCCCCGACCACCATTTATAGGTCCCCTTCCCTCCTCCCCTATTTTCAGAGCTGTTTATTTTTACACAGAGAGTACAGCTGGCCAAGGGAGAATCTCCTCGAGACAAACGAGTGGTTTGAACTGCCTGATGTTAAGCCTGATGCTTACAAAGATGTGATCCAGCTGTGCACGGCCAGGGGTCTTGCTGATGAAGTTGATCACTTTGCCCAGGTAGCGCATGTTGATGCCCCTCTGGTGCATGGCCTCAGCCAAGGTTGCCCCATCCATCGGGAGCACCGTGTGATCCAGGCAGTCCTTGACCTGCAGGGTATGTACAGACTTCGGTTACTGAGGACAAACATGAAGGAAAGAACTTCCATTTAAACAAAAACAACTAAGAAAAAAAATCACGCCAAGAGGCGGCACAGGCGCTCCCCGAGGCCACTGCAGATGCCACTGTGCTGAGGGTCACCCTGAAAGCAGGCACTGACCCCAAACAAGACTCTCGTGATGGGTACCAGCTGCTGTAACAGCAGGGACCACCATGGTAACACAGGCAGGGGGCACCTGCAGTCTGGGCCTTGCCACTGGGGCAGTTTCACTCTGTCTCAGCAGGGAAGGAGCAGCACTACACTCTCAAAGGAGGCAAAACAACTCCTACTTGACCAAGTAGCAGGCTGACCCTTCTTTAAGGGCCTCACAGCCACTAGCTAATTGCCATTTCCAATTAAAAGAGTACGTGGAGCTGGGCAGGCACAGCTGATAAGGACAAATGGCACTTGCATGTTAAGTTGTGTTGCAGTGCTGATAAACAGTTGTTTAATTCACGTCATGGAGTAACACCAGCTCCTCTCTGATATGCACAGGACTACCTGCTACAGCAGCTGGTCTGCAACCTGCTCTCACACAGGTCTGTGCAGTTTTGGGTTTATATACTGGAGTATCAACTACCTTGTAATCAACAATCCCTCATCTCCTTCTTTGTTTTAAGACTGAATAACTGGTTCTGAACGTTGTGAGTGAATTTAGAGTTCAAAAGAAACTTTCCAACAAGGAAAACCCTCTCCTACACAAGACAAACAACTCCTGGACCTCTTGGAGTAGAGCTCATGGGTTCTCCCCTGCCAGTTCCAGTGCCTGCTCTGACAGCTGCATTAGCTGTCATTTCAGCAAGCGTCCCAGGAAGGGAGAAACTGGGATTTCGTATTTGGCCAGGAGCATGGGTAACATCCAAAATGCTTAAGACTTACAGAAGGAGTTTTTAATGACTGCTATTAGTAAAAACAATTTCCCAGTTCACTTCAAATTATTAGTCACTGACTGAGTCACAGCCAGGGTCAGCTAAAACAATAAGCTGTGAAGAGTGCCCAGGGCTAGGGAGGATGGCTTATGTGGTCTCTATTGTCCCAAACTCTTAGCAATAGCTTTAGTTTCCAGTGCCAAATATCTTTTGTTGGACTGAGGTGAGAAAGTTGTGCCATGATGTAAGATGGGAAATGGAAAACCCCTCGTGCAATGCTCATGCTGTTCTCTGTGGTCCCCCCGCAGCCAGAGCCTGCAGCTGCTCAGGTGAAGCTGGTGTCCCAGAGCTCACCAGGGCTGCTGCTTGCTCAGAGCAGCCAACTCTGAGGGCAGCATCACTGCTGCCTCTGGGTTCCTTACCAAGCCTGGGATCTGGCAGGACAGCAGGAATGCAGCAGCATCCTTCAGCAGCTGCTTCTGATCCTGCACCTCCTCTTTGCTCGACTCAGGGAAGCGAACGCCTGGGAAAGGAAAAGAGGAAAAACATCAACCACAGCAACTCACAGAAACAAGTCCTCTACACGAAGTACATAGTCAGAGCAGGTAAAAACTTAAGAGCAATTGTCCCGCTGGAATTAAAGATGCTTCACAAACTTATCTCAAGCTACACATGTTTTGATGGGAAGAGCATTGACTGCTGTGTTCAGGCAGTAGCTGGGCTGGTCAAACTCAATGGTTTGGCCATTCCCCTGCTATGTGCCTGCACACTGCCCCAGTAATCACCCCCAGAAACACTCGGGGAGCTGCTTCTCAAATTCCCAAAAAAAACCACTGTTCCAAGTAATGGAAATTCATGTGTGATGCCGGTGCCTGATGTGTGCATGTGAAAGGGCACCATGACTGCTCTCTGAAAAGTTACTAAAACAAACCCAGCCCTTCACTGAGGCCCCAACATCAGTTGCTCAACTGCAAGTGTTATTTTTTGTGTAAACTACTACACGAGGATCAAATTTGATTTTCTTTCCTCCCTCTGCTTCTTTTCACGTGGTCTCACGGCTGGGATGCTGGAGAACCACAGGAGGATTCTTGGCAGCCACCTGCAGCCCTCCGAGCCCAGGCGCGGCGGGGACGCTCCCCGCCTGCACTTGGCACTCCAGCACTGCCACCCTTCCAAGAAGCAGCACTGCTGCTTCCTCTCTGCTGCACCTCTGCTTCACAGAGCCCTGCGCCATGCCCAGCCAAACAAAAGCCAGCAACAGTCTCGGCTACAGAACAGTTTTTGTCTGCAGCTGGCTCTGAAGGGCTGGTCCCAGCTCTGGGTACACATACCTGGTGAGAAAATGTCTGGGTTAAACCGAATATCAAATGAGGTGTCACTAATGGAGCCTACGGCCTTGCAAGCATTCCGAATCACTTCTCTGCTTTTGGGATCCACTGCAGAAGGAAGAAAAACAGAATACAAATGAATGTGGAGCTCAGGAAATGACCTGACCTAGCTATTAAATTAAGTTTTGTTGCTAAAAACAGCAATAATGGCACATTCTGAAGACGTCTATTATAAAACAAATCAATTGTAAAGGAGAGTGCCTGCAAAGTCTGAATAAAAGCCTGTAAGATGATGCAAAAACCCCATGGATGTCCCCACCTCCAAGCACAGGCACTCAGAAATCTAAGCCTGGGGTTCCCAAAGGTGTCTGTGCCCTGCTGGCCTCCTGCCTGGCCCCAGCACTCCACAGGCCAGCCTGGCAGGGCCCTTGCTCGCAGGGAGGAAGGGCTGGTGGCCTTGCTGGGTTCAGCCCCCTCGCTCACCCTGCCCGGGGGCGAGTCATTCATCAGGGTGCGAGCAGCTCTGACACAGAGGCCAGGCAGCCCCGACAGGCAGCCAGTGCTTGTCCTGTTTAGCCACCATCAACCAGCCCAGCCTGGCGCTGCTCCCACCAGGGGCTGGTGCTGAGGGCGAGGTACCTGTTCCATCGTCAGACGCGATGGTCTCGGCGAGCTCCTTCACCTGATCCAGGCCAGTCACGCTATCCTCTATTTTCCCATCCTCTGACTCAGGCCTCTCGCTGTCTGCAGCGCCATTCTCTGCAGAGGCACCGTTCTCCAGTGCAGCTGAGCTCTCCTGCTTGTTGGCTTTCTGCTGCATCAGCTGCAGCGCAGCCAGCTTCATGAATAAGAGATACCTGCAGCAAAGGGAAGGGCAATTCAGCACAGCAGAATCCCAGAGCACCACGCGTCCGAACGTGAACCACTCCCTGAGCTCCCCTGCCTCGCCAGCACCGATGACCCAAACAGCCCACCACAAACACGCCTACAGCAGTGCCCACAGGACTTTTTCCAGCCTCTAGAAACGGAAGTAACATTCAAGACATTGGGAAAGCCTTAAAAAGGAGCCTAAATCCTTCCTATTCCCTGGCCATCAAGTGGAAAGGATACCTGTAGGGAAAGAACTTCTAAATGTTTGGACAGGAATCAAAAATAACAGATCTAGAGAGTAAAACACAAGCCATCTCTTTCCCTGGCTCCCTGTCCAAATCCCTAGTGTTCTCGCCTCTTGCTAATTAAGTTCCTATAACTGCATTTACACAGCCAAAGCAACGGGGCAATTAGCTGCTCCCCTCTGGGAGCTCTGCTGGGATGTTCCCAGGACAGGGCAGCAAGGTCCTGACTTGAACCATGACCAGCTGCAGGTGGAGGAAGAGGGGAGCTCTACTCACCTGTGTTCTACAAAGGCATCAACAAGCTCTTGCCGAAGACAGCACAGCTTGTGTCTGTGCTGCTTGGGGAACCCCATTTTCTTACATTCCTCTGGCATCTCCTCCCCTTCAACAGGCAGGAAGTTTAGATCTGGAGGGAAAGTGCGTAGCAGGTCCAGGATATAGTGACGCCCATCATTGCCAATAATGCCTTTGCACTCTACTGAGGAGCACAGCTCCACCTCCTCATTCTTGTCGTTGAGAACTTTGTGCTTCTGGATCTTCAGCGGCCTGCTGGTCTTCTCCAGCAGCTCCAGGTACTTGGGGTGTGACACAACTGTCTTGCCAAAGTCTATTGACCCATAGATGACGCTCTGCTCCTGCTCCCGCTCCAAGATGCCAGGAATAATAGACTGAGCTGTCACCCTGTAGCCTCTGTAATCCACCACGACAGTCCCCAGCGTGTACAGCCCTTCCACATCCACAGCATTGTAGGTCCGCACACCATTGAGATCATTGGTAGGAGCTACATAGGCAGCCACGTCTCCACCAAAGTCCTTGTAGTGGTCACGGACATCAAAGCCCAGGCTGAAGAAAATGTTGTTCCAGATGAACATCTGCATCTTGGTCTCCTCACTGGGGTTGATGGCCATGACATTGCCATCGATGACAGCCATAGCACCTCGTGTTGCTGCTGCAGTGAAGTCACTGTGAACCTGGAGGCACGTGGAGAGAAAGCGGGGTCAGGATGGGCCCCTGTGCTCCCAGCTCTCAAAGCTCCCCAATTTTCCCTTTGCTCCTCTCCTCCCAATAGCCTTCCAGCAGACGGGCAGGTCCGCTGGCTTGTACTGCTGTGAGCCTGGCTAGTGGCTTCAATACAAGTCCTAGGAGCCAGAACACAGGCAGCAGAGAAGAGGCCGTGTGAGGAGCTGCCTGCACATCCCCAAGTTACCTTGAAAATGGCTCGTTCTCTCAGCAGCCTCTCAGGCAGGTTCTTGCGTGGCAGCTCCCGTGTGGTCTGCAGCTCCTCATTCCAGTCTCTGGTCTGAAAGAGGGAGGGAAAGCCTTGTGGGATGCAATGCATTGTGTCGGAAAGGGCCAGCAATGCAGCATTCCTGCTTCACAAGGCATTTTGGGAGACAAGGGAGAGGAAGGGGCAAGAATTCAGGCTGCTGTGGAGCTCAGAGGAAGTGACTAGGCAGCAGGAAGGAACACACCTCAAGAATGGAGTTTATTCAACAGCAGTTTGGGACAGACCTGGCATCAGCCCAGCCAGTGCAGGGCAGTGTGACTGAAGGGGCAGCACGGTGCAGGTGTCATCAGCCAGTGCTGTGGTCACACTGCTGCCCTGCACCACTCTGTGCTAGGAAGCTGCAGCTGAAGCATTTGGAGCAGTCTGCTCAGAGACACAAGAGCCATTCCAGGCCTGACTGGCACGAGGGAGTGGTCTGCCTCCTGTGCAGTGGCACTCTTCAGAGAAGGGACATGGAATTTATAAACATCCAAGCAGAAGCTGCTCCTCTCAGTTGCTTCTGTGCTCATGGAGCTGCAGCCTGAGCAGCACAGCCCCTCTAGTCAAGGGCCCTGTGAAGAACAAGGACTCCTGCAAGTTCTCCCCAGATGACCAAAACCCTCCCAAAAATAACAGACATCACTTTTTGGAAGCGAACTTGTTCTTGGCACAGCTGGCAGCAAAACTCTCGGCAGCGTCACGAGGCAAAGCAAGAGCAGTACCTGTCCAGGTATGTGCTCCTCATAGCCCAGTCTGGAGGTGTAGGCGTCCTCTGCCCGCACACAGTCCATGGCGTGCTCTGCTTGTGGAGCCGTCCAGCTGTACACTTGGAAAGGAGTGGCTATCCTCTCAAAGGGGTGTCTCTGAACCCTTGTTTGGGACAAACAACAAGCACACATTTACAAAGGAAGAATCCTTTCTAGCCCAAGAGAATTTCCCCTGTGCTTTCACACTGGTCCTTGCAGGCCACGATGTAACAGCAGCCCGCAGGGGAAACCCAAGCACTGCTGGGGGTCTCTTGTGAAAGGGGTCTGCTCTCTCTGTGCAGGGGTGGGGGCTCATCTGTAGCTGCTTCTGGCCGAAGAAACAGTACAGCACAGTAATTTTTAAATGGCCAGATAGTCACAGTGGTGGCTGGAGGCCACTGCTAATTTCAGCCCTTGTCTAGAGTCACTTTCATCTCTTTAATGAAGCAGGGGCAGAGCTCCCAAAAGCCACACAATGTGCTTGTCAATCCACACCCTGCTGAGCCGAGGCAGTTCATTAAGTGATTCTGAAGAATGACAGGCTTCTGCACAGGACCCACTGTCCTGGAGCAGAACAAACGGTCCCTGCAGCAAGGACGGGAGAATCAAACAATGCCTTATTGTTGTGTTATTATTACAGGAGCTAGAGGAAATCACTGAATATTAACAGGCACAGACATGTTGAAAATAACCAACCTCTCTCCACCATAAACCTACACAAAGCCCTCCTGTGTTACTTTCACTGATATTTATGCTTCAGTCTTTTTTGTGGATCCTTGGGGAGATCCTCAGGGTGCTGCCCTGTCATTCACTCAGGTGGTCCCTGCAGCTTCCACTCACGTGTCCCAACCACCCATCTCGAGATGAGCTCAGAGAAGCAGGCACTGCAATCCCTGCTGCACCAGTGGCACCCAGCTCCCCAGAACCAGCTTCACACTGGGCTGCTCAAGGAACTAGAGAGGAAAAAGCACTGCTACCGTTTCTTCTGCAGAGCAGAGAAGTTTTTTTTGAAGGTAGGGCTGATCTGGTTAAGTAGTTCCACCAAGGAATGACTGAGAAAACTGGGGTTTGCAGGTTTGGGATTGAAGTTGTATGCAGTAGACCTGCAAGAGGAAAAAAAAAAAAGGAATAGTCACAAGCCGTTGTCATACCTGCGACTTTCCACACCCTAGGAACGAGGAACATGACTGAGAGCTCTTCATACATGCACACTGTCAAAGGCTGCAGGCTGCACCAGGTACCCTTGCCTGCAAACTGGGAGACCATGGGGCAAGGAGGCAGATGGGCAACAAGGACCTTACCCAGCCTGCAGTACACGAAACATGAAACAGCAGCCCCTACCTGGGCCAGTACCCTGTACCTGGCCCTGACTGGTTTTGACTTTAGACCTTCTTCAGCCATCCCCAGGACTAGGAGAGGCTTCTATTTTTACAGCTGGGAAGGACTGACTTCACAGAACTCCCCAAACACACCAAAGGTGCCTTTGCTTAACAGAGAACCCCCTCAGCACAGCTGCTCCAACAGGCACAGCCACAACAGCCTCTCACAATTATAATTTAAAAAAAAATTTAAAAATATTTGTAGTCAAATCTGCACGCAGCTCAGGGAGTTCTAACAGGCTGTGCTTTCGCTTTAGGGCAAAATGAGATAGTTGCAATAGTCAGGAAGGAAATTTCCTCCCAACTCAAAATGCTCTAAATAGCTGATGACATGATGGGATGTTTAAACTTTCCCTAAAGCACCGGCATTAATCCACTGTGGAGAAGTGGTACCAGGCATAACTGAACAGCCCAATCCAGTATAGCAACTCCCACAAACTCATGTGAGCAGCGAATTAAAATAGGCTGTTTCTGCCAAAGGAAAAAGAAAAAAAAACCAAAAAAAAAAGCTGGAACTGTTTGTTTGCGAGTTGTTTTCAGCTGGCTGCTGCAGGGCAGGACAGGAAGACTCTCAGTTACTCACTGATTCAAGTAAAATCCCCGAGTGGAGGCAGTGATACTGACGTGCCGATCCTCCACCGTGATCACGTACAGGTACATGAGGTCCCCGTGCATCTTCCGGTTCCCGGGTGGAGGGTTCCAGCCACTCATGGTCAATACCTTTAGGCACTGTAAAGGCTACAGCAGAACACAACAGAAGCAGCTCCTGTCAGCATGAATTCATGTCTTTGAGTTAGAGTCATTCACTGTACACGCCAGATCCCTTTTACCTGCTGCCCTTGCTCAATTCCAGAAACAAGGCTTACAAACGCACCTGGTCTCCAGAGCACAGCTTCCTGAGCCCTCTGCAGTCCACTAGTTTGCCCTTCACACCGTGAGACATGGTGAAAACAGACACCCTGGGCCTTTGGGCTGCACAGAGTATGGATTTCTTGCTGTACTTGTTTTCAAATGGCAGCTTCTAAACCAGAATCTGAGTGGGAGGGCATGGGAAAGCTAAGGGCAATCTGTAGTGACCTGCAGATCCTGTCTCCAGCACTTCGCAGAGGAATGCTGCTTTCCCTTCTCTGCCACCCATCCCAGCAAGCCTGGCCCTTCCAGACTGCAAATGTCCAGACTCCATGTCCAGTGTTTTGCACACCAGCTCCTGGACTTTATTCTTTTGGCTAAGCAGTGCTATCCCAGCACTCGTTAAGCACCAAGCAGAGCAAATCCCAAAGTCCACTTCAGCTCAGCTTTCAATCCCTGACCACCAGTTTGCTGTGAGGAATGTGCCAACAGCTGTTTCAATGACACAGGAGAACTCTACCTTCCAGTCTCTGTTCTGGGGCTGAAGGGCACACAGGGGCCTCTCTTTGCTACCTGGCAGGATATGTTCAGGAGGGGTGCAGTCAATTTGTTCCATTTCGGTACCTTTCTTCTTCCGTTTTCCACTGTCTAGAATGGACAGAGACATAAAGTCAGTTCTGAAAAGGGCAGCATTTCCTCCAGTCATCATTCAAGGAGGGATGCAGAAGTGCTCCAAGTATTCTCTGCACTCCTACATGACACAGGACAGTTGATTGTTACTGTGTGTTTAACTAAGCAAGGAGTCAGGGAATGAAACCACTGACCACTGATCAGAAAAGTCTTTTTGACCCATACCTCCCAGGTCTCCTTCAGTGAAGACACTCAGGAAGGACAATGAGTTACAGTCCACACCATTGAAAGCATCTGAAGGGTCAAGACTCTTCAGAAGGTCCCGAATGTGGCGCACGTGTATCCTGGCCTCTCGCACTGTGTATGGCTCTGAAGAGCAAAACGTGAGGAAAGAAACTGGAATCAGACAGTTGCTTGCTCCTTTGGCACACAGGTCTCAAAATGGAACCACGGGAAAGAGCTGAGAGGTGGCCAGAATCGCTCCCTAAGAAAACACTCACTCCCTCCCTCTCTCCCAAGTCTGAAGGAACTTGCCTTCCACCACTTTCAGCAGGGAGCCCTCCTGCAGTCCTTCAATTGTCTTCAGCTCAGCAAAGTTATCCAGGACGTTGCCATCCAGCTGCAGGGAGAAGCAGGTCCGGTGGCAGGTGTCCTCCCGGTCCATCAAAACTTGATGGATTTCTTGCACCATCTCTTGAGGAGAAACCTTAAGAAGGTAAGAACCCAGACAATTATTGTTTACCCTCCCACATGCTTTTGCCAAACTTTGCCCCTCAGCTGCAATATCAAAAACCTCTCAGAGCTCTCTCTCCAGGCCCGGAAAAGCAGACTCTACCTCTCTTCCAGGAAGATCACTTCTGCTCCTGCTGGGAGGGCACTGTCACCTCTGGCAGGGTCAGCCACCCCACAGGGCTTGGCACCCGGAGATGTAACAGCCAGGCACTGCACCAAGCACTTGACATGGGACACAGGTGACAGAGGACAGGGGAGAAATAGAAGGTGGGAGGGAAACAGGGGGTTCTTCCCTTATCCATTCACACCAATCAGTGGTGAGACCGTGAATGCTGCCATGGAAAGAGCCCAGTTCCTCCTCCCGATGGTGGTGTGCCTGTGCCAGTGCCACACCTCCACACGGGGCTGCTCCCCACCTCCCTGCCCTGCTCCAGCACCACTGACACTGCTGGAAAACCCAGAGGACTCGGGGTAGTTTACATAAGCTGCTGTAAACAACATGGCCTGCTATTATTAGCCTATTAAAACTAACAGCCAGAGGGATTTAAAGGAGACAAAAAGCCAGTCTGAGACGCAGCTATTTCCACAGGGGATGGGATTTTGCTGCACTCTCTGTCAGTCTTGGGCAGATAAGAACTTCCCACTAGGTTTAGATTCCAGATGTCTTTCCTCAAAATTAGAGACACTTTATTCAAATAGTTTTTGGTGGAGTATCAAGCTAAATGGAACTATGAACCAGGTGTGTCAGAGTCCATCCTGACCTGGCAGCACATCACTGTCCACATGACACGAGGCAGAGTTTTCCACGCAGAGGGAAGTGGAGACTGCATCGTTCCCTTGGTTTTCAGGCTGGTGCTTGAGCTCCCTGAGCTGTGTTAGCACCTGTCACTGTACCAAACCTTCAGGCTGGCCTGAAGCAGCATCACGTCATAACTGCTGAGCAAGCAAGGAATTTTCCCTTCCTCACTCAGGCCCAGAAATCATGTTTTCACAACACTTCTTTAAAAGAGCCCAGAAATGGGAAGGCCATTTTCCCTGTGCTCAGCTCCATACCCATACCCTCTGTGATGGATAAAGAGCTACACCTCAGCGAGTTCTCCTCCCCTTGCTCCACACCTGGGATCCAGAATGAAACACCCTCCCTGCCCTTGCAATGCCTCTTGCTCCTGTCTCTTCTCCCTTTGTTTCTCTCAGGGCACTGCCAGGCAGTCTCCTGCACACCCGTCCTTTGCTGCCTCCTTCCCCGTTTAGTCTGGTCAGGAGATAGACAGGTCAGGGAGCTGTGAGCAGCCTGCAGGTACTGTCCAGGCTGTGGGGGCTAACAGGGGCCTTCCCAGGCACTGCCTCCTTCCCTGCCTGCCTGCCTGAAAGAAATCTGGCTCAAACACTCCCCCCACCACTGTTCCCTTCCCCAGCGGGCGAGGGCAGGTACCTGCAGGGAAAAGGGCTCTATCCCTGGTGCACAGATCTTGACAGTAAATCCTGTATCCTGTATGACGATGACCTCCTGGTCGTTCCCATCTTCTCCCGGGTCAGCCTCCTCATGGCCATTCTGCTTGGCATCCTTCTCGCCCTTCAGGCTGTCATGTGGGACGCTGCCATTCATCAGTGCCACGCCAGACGGGTGCTCTGGGCAAGAAGAGAGGGGTTTAGACAAGGTCCTCTCCAATGGGCTGCAGAGACTGGCTGGGACACTGGAAAGGCCAAGCCAATCAGGGGCTAAAAGGCAGGAAAGGTTTTATTCTGCACTTGCTGTTTACTAGACAGAGGCGTGCCAGGCCCTTCCCTCCCTTTCCTCACAGCCTAATTAAGGTGCTCTCGCTCGCCTGCGGTGTTTGCATCTTCCACAAACCATGTGCAGAGAGGGGAGGGAAGGAGAGCAGGAAGGATGGGTCGGTGTACACCATACTGAGCTGTCTTAGGAAGCCTCTTAATTAAAAAAAAAGGGTGTGTGGTGCTTTGGGGCCCGGGGGCAGCTGTAACCTCTGCACCAACACGCTACAGAGCGGAGAGGGAGGCGAGCGGCTGCCCCGTCGTGTGGGAGCCCGGTTACTCCGCAGGCACACAAAGCTCCACGGCCCGGCCTGCCTTTGGCCACCCTCCGCATTTCCAAAATACTTTGCAGAGATCCCGTGGTGCCAGGGCGAGGCTTTGCCTGAGCAGTTTAATTCAAGAAAATGGTGACGACATTTGAAGAGCTCGTTTAGACAGATGCGTCACAGGGCTGGGGAGCTCTCTGCACCCACCTCACCTCTCCACAATGGTTGTTGTCTTTTCCAATGAGGTGGATACTGCCAGGGAGCCCGTAAGATCTAGCAAGCTGCCAGTCTCCTAGAGGAGCCTACATCCTCTGAACCAGGCTGGGGACCACACTAAAGAGGACTAAAGGACTGCCAGGAGAAGCTGGAAGAGTGGAAAGAGCCACAGAGAGCAGCTCTGGGAGAACCCTCTGCCCCCAGGCTGCACAGTGCAGGGGGGTGCTGCAGAACAGCAGCACCCACCGTGTCCCTCAGGCTGTGCTCCCAGCAGGGCTGGCCCAGCATGGCCGCACACTCAGCTGGACCCCCAAGGTCATGCAGCAGCTCCAGCTTGGTGCTTGCAGGCAGCACAGATGGAGCAGGTGGGGCCCTTTCCCAGGCAGCAGACACAGCCTTTCTGAAAGGCTGCACAGGGTCAGGGCCGCTCCGAGCCAGGCTAATGCCTCGAGGCTGCAGCCAGCTCCATCTGGAGTCTCTCCTCACCCTCACCTCCCAGTAAGGCACCAGTCCCCACTCCAGGGGAAATGGCTCCCTCACCTCACAGACTGGTGCTGTGGCTCGAGGACCTACAGCTGTCACAGCCAGTTTTTCCCCATCAGCCCCAACTGCTCCTGCAGCCCAGAAAAGTCATCCACAGCCTTCACCGTAACCCAGAAAAGGGACGGCAACACCATATCCCCCTGCAAACCTCTGGAGCACAACAGGAGGCTGCAGCAGCAAGCCCTGCAAAAGCATCCCTGGAGGGTCACGTCCCTGCCCCAGACAACGACTGCCAACAGCAAACCCTCAGAGATGCCTGTCAGGGCTGACCTAGGACACGGCAAAAGGGCAAAAAATGCCATGAGAGTACACCCATTGCAAAAGGCAGCAGGTAGCAGAGCTACCTCACACAGCCTCAGCTGCCTCCAGCAGCTCAGCAGCTGCTGCTCGTGTTCCCTGTCACTGTGCATATGTCCCCAGCAGTGGCTGCTCATTTCTTTGACAGATGAAGCCATGGGCAAGTCAGACGAGAGGCCTGGCTCTGGCTCCAGCAAGCTGCTGTCATGCTAGAAAGGAGGAAGAAAACCTCTACCCAAGAGTGCCTCAAGAGATGTGGTTTCAGAAAAACCACATCATGCCCAAAGGGCTGGGGAGAGCCCCTCGTCACACCCTACAGCCAGCACAGCCATACTCCCGGGCTGCCTGAACACGTGGGGATCTGGAGGGAGTGCAGACAAGCCACCGCAGAAATGCTACACCTGGGGCTACTGGTGCTGCAGACAGGATGACCTGCCAGGTGCCCGAGCCAGGCTTGGCCCAGCCCCTGCCCACCCAAGCAGGGCAGGATCACTCAACTTCTGTTCCTGCTGCGGCAGCCAGAAAGGAGGCAGAATTTGGCTGAAAGGAAGGCTGGCACTGCAACCCATGCCCACGCCAGTCCTGAGCACAGCAAACACCTTCAGCAGCACAGCCAAGTGAGACAGGAATGCAGCAGGGGGGAGTCACCAGCCAGGACCACACTTCTGCTTTTCACTGCTCAGTGGTGTAAGATCCCCAAACTACCTAGTGTTGCAGAAATCAGAATACTGTTCTTAGTCTGCAGAAATACATGTTCACACCTTCCATCCCTCTTTTCCTTACTTGAGTGAAGGCAGGGCCAGCACAGCTCTGCACTTTGTGACAAGAGACACATAGAGGCAACACTTCCATGTCTCCTTACACTACAGGATCCAGCTCCAGCCAGCAGTCTTAATTTGATAAACAAAAGTTAAGTCTGGACTGAAAAAGATCTGCTGTGCAGCAGGTTGACCCTCAGATGTGAGCCAGGCAAGGCTTTCCAGAGGGGTTCTGTACAGAACACGTACATTTCAAGGAAGTGTGAGCCGGCCTGGAGGCCGTGCTGCCTGCTGGGTGCTGACTCACCTCGTGTGCTCCCCAGGGGAAGCAGAGCTGCACCCACCTGCCTTAAAGTGGGTCACCGGTTCCTCCCACCCACTGCAGCCCGACCGTGCAGCAGTGCTGGCACAGAGGGAGGCACATCGCGGAGCACTCTGGATTTCACAGGATTTCAGCCGACTCGAGGCAGTGGGAGGAGGCACAGGAACCCCTTAAAGACACCTGCAGAGACCTCTGTCCTGTTCCTTGCTCTCCCTTCAAGCCCCAAACAGGCTGCAGCTGTGTCTGGCTGAGGCTCTGGCTGCCAGGCCAGGCTGCGCCCCAGATGGCTCAGGGACGGTGTCTGAGTCACAGGGAAGCAGTTCCACCCGCTCCGGGGGCAAACCCGCCGCGCCTGCCGCTCACGGCCCTGCCGGCCCTGCGCACCCGCATCCCCGCCGGGCCACCTCGGCTCGGGACGCAGGGCCGCGCTCTCGGCCCGAGGCTGTGACCTCTGCTCTCCCCTCTTCCCAAGGGATGTGCCCGTGTCCAGCAAGGACCCTCCTCCTGCAGCTCGTACCCGCAGGTGCGGCGGAGGCTGCCGAGCTCCGGCCCGTGCTGCGGCTCGATGTTCTCACTGCTGCCCTGAGCAGAGCGTGGCCAGGCACCGCCGCACTGACCTGTCTGCGGTCACACCTGGCACAGAGGATCAGACAGAGGACGATTAGGTTTCATCTCTGTGCCTGGACAAGGAGTTCACACGCCAAGGTGACAGGGCCTGCTTTAATCACGCTTCCTATTTACAGCCAGGCTGTGGCACTGGCAGGCACCTGGGCAACCCCAGCATGAGGGAGGGCTCACACCTGAACCCAAAACCTGCTGGCTGCACGCAGCAATAGACAGCACAGATCCTGGGAAGAGTTAGTTAGCAACTGATTTATGTTCAAACAAACCTTCTAAACCAATGTCAGACACAAATCCTTTTTGAAGATTATTGGATCCAAAAGTCAGCGACACTACGTTGCTGGGAGTTAGCTGGTCTGCAGGGACTGCTCGGGCAATGAGGAGTTTCCTTCCCTGTATTTAGTAACTGGAGAAATTGTTAGAGGAACAAAACTAAAAATTAAACCCCCTACCTTTTCCAGTAGCAACTTTTGGAATGCATTTCCTGTTATCAGCTCCAGTGCCATTCTGAGGGGCCAGCTGTCCCCACTGCACTGCAGTAACACACCAGGTAAAGAAAGAAGGAACACCCCACCCTCAGCACAGCTGGAGCTGCTCCACCCCTGCAGCACGGGCCTGTCCTCGACCTGCATGCAGCTGAAGGAAGCCAAAGGCTCCCTGTGCTGGTCCCTCATGCTGCACATTCCCACCCAAGCTGCTACAGGCTGGGCTGGGCGGATCCATTCCCACCCTTCACAAGGACCATGTTTGCAGTCACAAACAAAAGAGGGATTTGGCCTTATGAAATGAGAAAGAGACAAGCAAAACACCCTTAAGTTTGCTTTGCTGACATGGACAAGGTACAGACAGGTCCCTCTGTGGTACACACCCAGGTAGGGTACCTCACCACCTTCCTCCTTCACCTGTGAAGTTAAAACATCACCTGTGCTCCCCTGCCCTCTCCTCTGCGCTGCCCCATCCCACAGGCACACACAGCCACCCGCCCCCGTGAGGGGAACACGGTCTGGTGGCTCCGTGCCACAGGACAGAGTCCCCGGGACTGAGCACCTGGCAGAGGCAGCTTCTTTTTCTTCTTCTTCTTCTTCGGCTGCTGCTGCTGCTTTGAGGGCAGAACCTGTGCCTGGGAATCGCAGCTTGACCTTCTGCCGGGGCAGGCAGCAGGCTCTGTCACAAAACCAGCACTTGTGTCCTGAGCCTTAGGTGACACCTCACCAGGGGGAACAGGCAGCACGACTGCACTTTGAGCTGGCAGGGTTTTCCCTGATGGCAGAGCAGAGGACGGTGTCCCAGGGCTCCGTGGGGAGGGAGCAGGAGCTCTGCACTTCAGCACGCTGTCCGGAGCCGCCAAGGCCGTGTCCACGGCCACTCGCCCCTCGCCGTGGCCCTGGCCAGCGGAATGTGCTCCAGGGCCCGCGCTGCCGTCAGCTGCTGCCACGTGCTCCTCCCGGCGGCAGGATCTGTGGGCTAAGCCGCTGTCCTCAAGTTTCACACAGCTCTGGCAGGCCTCAAGTGACTGAGCATGACCAACCAGCCCAGCCGGCCCGTCCCCAAGGTCGGCTGGAAGGACAGTCACTGCACGGGATGCCTCTGTCCCCTGGAGCAGGCCAACCATGCCAACGCCAGGTCTCAAACCACCCTTATCACAAACTGTCACCGTTCCTTCTTTGTCCTGGGTCTCAGAGAGGTCTTGGATGCATTCAGTGCCCTTCTGCAGGCTTCCAGTCACTGCCTCACTGGGGATGATGTCTGGATACAGCCCCGCACACTGGGCAGCTTCTGGCATCTCCGGGAAGACAGCGCAGCTTGTGGGAGCCTTTGGCAAGAGGGGCGACCTCTCATCGGGTGAGCCAGAGCTGCGAGGCTGGAAGAGGAGATCGGTGACCTGCCTGCAGCAGTTTGCAAAAATCTTCTTCTTCTTCGCTGGCTCACGCAGCACGGGATCGGGCGGTCAGCCGTGCTCCACACAGACACTCCAGCCCCCACGAGGCGCGCTCCCTCGCGCAGCCCGTGCCCTCCGCTGCCTTCTCGCGGTCAGACGCTCCCTCTCTGAGGGCCCGCTCGGCCCCAGCGCGGCACGACGCGGCAGGAGCAGCAGCTGCAGGATCCCACGAACCGTGCGCTCACCAGAACCGATGCTGGGCTTGCAGCAGCGTCCCCAANGCTGCGGCTCTGCTCCGCCGTGCCGCAGCACAGCCGGGCTCGCTCGGCTCCCAGGCACTCGCGGGGATGCCGGCGGGGCCGGGGCAGTTATAAATAGCCGATCTGAGTGCCACACCAGTGCAGCCTGGGACGAGTGCCGTGCCAAACCTGAGCAAGTGAGATGCATTGAATTACAAGGCGAGGGCAGTTACTATGGCACGCCCGGGCCCAGCACAGCCATCCATACTAAGCAGGCGAGCACAAAGCACTCAGGCAGTGAACCACTAAGTAGTTTCTACACTAATTTTCTCTCCTCTCACGCTTCTCTGCCATATAAAACACAAACAAACCGCAAACCCACACACACAATCCCCTAACACCTCTCCTCTCTCCATGCTACTTAAAGAAAATCATGGCAACTGAAGCAGGGATTATGGAGCTGGAGGTTTCTCCAAGCACCAGGTGGCCGGCTGGGGAGGCTGTGGCCAAGCTGTGGGCTCCTCACTCTCCATCGGTGCCATCATCCAGACATTGCTGCTTTGGCACAGCACAGGCCTTGGCGCCTCACGACGGGCACCCCTCAGTCCCACGAACCAACACCAACGTTCAGACCACACGAGCATTGGGCTTTCCTTGTGATTTGTGATTTTTGAGGGAGTTCAGATGTAGCGATGGCTTCAACTCTTCCTCCTTACCAAGAGGCCTCTGGGAAGAGGAGGAATCTCCTAGAAGTACCTGGGCAAGACCCATGAAGCTGAGCTGCATTTCTTCAACTCCAGCCAAAGCAAACTCACAGCAGCCTGTATGTGTTAGCACTAACCTGTGAAGGCTGGTGTCAGTAGAGCAAATACAAATTAAATTTTATCTGAATAATAAATGAAACTAAATAAATAGTTTAATGAATCCAAATAAACTGACTAAATGAATAGGCATTAGCTCCAGAGATGGCCCTAATGAAAACATTTCTGCAGGACATCCCGTCAGGGGTGTGGGGGAGACGCGTGGAGCTGCCTCCCCTGCAGAAACCACAGCTTCCCAGGAACTTCCCACTTTAGGTACAACAAGAACTCCTTTTAATAAGAGCCCACAGTGAAACATTAGAGCTGCTCTACTGCCAACATTAAACTCAGATTGGTTCTAAGACATCTGTGGGCAGAGCTACAAGCTTTGCATTAATTTCTCAGCAGCTTCACACCACTGGGACTGGCTCAGAGAGAGCAGAGGATGGTGAGGCTGCAGCCTGCAGTGCTCTGGGCAGGGCCGAGCCCCAGGACATCCACAGGGTCCCACGGCTGCTGGCTCAGGCACTTACAGGTGCTGAAATGCCTTGTGCTTTGCATCTGGCACCCTGAGCTACCCACCCTGCACTCTCCACATCTGGGAACTACATTTAAACCCATTTGTAAACTTTCTACCCGGCCAAAACTTTTCAGGAACCTAGCCTTGAAACTGGCTGTCTGAGTGACCCTGCTACAATAACACGCAGTTCAAACATCACAGAAATCAGGCACAAAGAGTGGGACTAATGCAAAGTGCAAAGATCAGCACCAACAAAAACATTAACCGTGTCAGGAAGAGCATGTTTCTCAAATTTCAAGAGAGCCGAAGGAAGGAATTGTATTTCAGACAGAAACCAAGAACCAGCCAATAATTCTGCACATCTCTGTGCCTTCCTCTTGTTTGAGAAATCTCCTGGGACAGCAAGAGCAGGGTACTAGCCTGTTGCTCTCTGGGTCAGGTTTGCAGGGGAGATCTGCCAGCTGTGATATCCTCAGCAGCTCCGGCGCCTTCCTGAGCCCTGCTGTGTCCACTGCTCACCCGGCCACGGCTGCCCCGAGGCGCACACAGCTCTGGGGCCGGGGTGGGGCTGGGGTGGCTGCTCCCCGCAGCTCTGCCAGCCTGTGCTGCCAGCAGCAGCCCGGGATCCCTGCCCGTCCCCTCAGGGACACCGAGCGACCCCACCCCAGCTCGCACGGTGCCCCGAGCCCAGCTGGCACCAGAGCCCCCCTCGGCCCCAGCTGCAGCTGAGCCTCCAGCCTGGGGAGACCCTGCGGGCTCCAGGGACACCGAGAGCAAAGACAGAGCAGGCGAGGTACTCGGCACACCTTGCTGACAGCCAGGATCCACGGTACCATTCCAACCCCACGGGCAGGAGGCTGCCTAGTGGGGAGTCTGGGAAGCAGGGCTGGGCTCTGGCTAACCCGACCTGCTGGAGCTCTGGGCAAGATTCGTGATCCTGCAGTTAGACATAACTACATACAACTTCTCTGAGCCTGCAGCCTCTTCAACAGCTTGTAGTAGAGACTTTCTCTTTAGAATGAAAGACAAACTCAGGAAATGCTTTTTTAGAAAAACATGCCAACTGAAAGCTAATCCCAAGAGAGCCTTGCTACTATGGCAAAAACCTGACCTGCTGCCAAAAGTGACAGCCACTGCCACCACAGGAGGAACCACGCGCTGGTTTTCATCTTTGGCACGCTGTCCAAGCACTGCCCCAAGGACTGGCATTGCTTCTCAAATGCAAGTAAAAAAATGCATGAACTTCAGTCCTGTAAAGCTTCTAGAAATAACAACTTTGCAGCACAACCAATGGAGCACAATGCAGGAAAGTAAAGCAAGTGCTGGGAAGCTGCGCCAGGAGAGGGGTGTGCTGCCAAGTTTAGTCATGTACAGACAATGAAGGTAAACACAGGACTCTGCAACACGGTGCTGGTTTTACTGTGCACGAGGCAGTTCTGAGTCTGCAGGTGGATTTATCTCGGTGCGTGTTCCTGACCTACTTCCACTTTTCAGCTGGGAAACCCAGGAGCAAGGCTGCTCAGGCAGAGCACAGAGCTTCCAGAGGGAGCTCAGCTCTTATCCCACTGACAGAACCGCCCTGAACAGGATCCCCTCGGGGTCCCATCCCTCATCTTGCCTTACAGATGCTGGGTTATCACACTCCCTTCCTCTTCTTAACCTTCTAGCAGTGATCAGATTCATCTTGCACAACTTTCCTCCGACTGACCCCCCGAGCTTGTTGGAGCCGAGTATTAAAAAAACTCCGACTGCCAGCACTTCAGTCCTTTCCCAAACACCAGCGAACCTCCAAGGTTGGGCAACAGACAGCGATAGCAGATCCCCAGATTAAGAATCAGCCTTCTGACCTTGTTGCTAATGCACAGCTACACTTGCCTCCACAGCAGTTTTCCATTAACACCTGCATTCTCCGCTGCCCTAACGGAAGATGTGTCTGAAAGCAGGGGTGGCTGGGGAGCTTGGGGCAGAGGGGCTGAGCTAGGAGAAAACACATCTGGGCAAGGCAAGGTCGAAAGGCATTTTATGGTAGCAAGGAGCACTGCTAAACTTGTATGTGAGAAACTTGTTCTAAGGCAGTGAAGACTGTAGGAATAAAAATAATCCAAGAAACGCCGCACACAATGGCTGTGTGATCTCGGAGCAGCTGATAGGAAAGGTAACTCAACCCAAAACTGTGCCCACGTGGCCAGGCTGACCCTGCTCTCGCAAAACAGCGCCCGGGTCCCCAACGAGACCTTCCTCTGCTCCTCCCAGATCCCATGTGAGCAACCCTGCAGTGCCGAAACACACAAAGGATTTTTCCACTTTCCTTCCTCTCTCAGCAATCAATTGTGGCCGAAGAGGCAGGGATTACACTGCATAACTTTTTAACCCAGTTGCTGGCACTGCAGGTGTGATGCTTGCTTCAAAATCCAGCACGTGGGTGAGAGGGGGAGGCCACAAGCACTGAGCTTCCCACTCTTGAACTGCATCCAACCTGCTCCACTACCAAATGCCAGTGAACTTTGCTTTAGGTGACAAACTTCAAAAATCCACCTCAATACCACATAATCAGAGGGGGATGGAAGCGAGGTGTGGGGCAGTCAGGGGACTCACGTGCCTCAGGACGAAGGCCAGCCACAAGCCATGCTGCCTTTTGCTTGTCCTTTAGAGACCAGAGAGAAGGAGCGGAGGCTGAGATTGGGGGCTCAGGCTTCAAAGTTCTTGTAGATTCAAACACCGAACTGAGCCAACCCAGGGCACGTAGAAGCATCTCAGGGCCGGCGTCAGCCCGGGAGCTGGCACTGAGAGCAGTGAGGACATGGAGCTGCAAACCATGCCCGGCCTGAGCCACTCAGGCTCCAGAAGAGAGCAAGAACAGCCGGCAAACAACTAGTTAAACCTGCAATTCCCAGCTGAGATGTCGAACAAGCCTTTTCCTTCCCAGCTCTTGCTTCGGAGCGTTCCCTGAGCTGTCAGCGGCGCCCGCAGCCGCAGGAGGAGCGGGGTCCCCGCCCGCGGGCAGCCCCACGCGGTGCCCGCAGCAGCTCCGCTCC
>VWZN01019453.1:22926-41317 GCA_013396955.1 Regulus satrapa | reverse complement strand
AAAAGAGAGATGGCAATTATAGTGGATTCTGCATGAGTTTAAAGCACCAGTCTGAGGATTTAGATGCTTAGATGAGATATTAGGAAGAAATTCTTCTCAATGAGGTTGGTGAGACACTGGAACAGGTTGTCCAGAGAAGTTGTGGATGCCCTATCCCTGGCAGTGTTAAAGGACAGGCTAGATGTAGCTCTGAGCAAGCTGGTCTGGTGAGAGGTGCTCCTGCCCATGATAGAAGGGTTGGAACCAGTTGATATTTGGGGTTCCCTCCAGCCCAAAACCATTCTAGGATGTGCACAAACCTCAAAACAGGCTGTGCCCTTATTTTATCTGAATCCTGCTGGGAGCACATTATTGTTGAATGTCAGTTTTAACTTTGGCTGAGGAAGACTTCAGGAACTTTTGACACATCTGTAAAAATTTCCATTTGGTTAGACAGGGTGAGAGCCTCATAACTCCACATTAACTGGTTGCTTGTCGGCTGCTGCCTGATTGCTGTCAGGGTCTGCCATGGGAAAGCTGCTTTATGCTCGCTCCTTCCTTCAGTTCCTGCCAAGACACCTCCAGCTGGGTGCTCTTGGAGGGGCATGTCGGACCTTTGGACTGTCAGAACTTTGTTCTCAGCTTTTTGAAATGTATAATCTCTGATTACTTAGGGGATCAGAACCAAGTGCACTTAAAAATCACCTGGATGCTAATACTGCGAACAAGAGCTGAATGAATATCCTTGGTTGTTTTGCAGCCATTTTCCTTTCGCTACATAAAAATCACTTTGCTGTTTCTTCTTCCTAGCTTCTAACGCCTCTCCATCAGAACTCGTGGCACTGTGGGAAGAATTTTTTTTTTCTTCCTGTAATGTTTGTGGTATAATGGTGATGCCCAATAGTAGTTGACTATACTTCATACCACCATAAAGAAGTGTAGCTGGTTATAAATGCAACTTTTATACTTTTATACTTCTTTTACTTTATCCCTCCTTGGCCATAGGTGTTTGTATACATTTGGTATACCTAGTACCTGTGAAGTTTGGGTCTACTTAATAAAGGTTGATATTTTAAATGAAGAAAACTAACTGCCCTTATAAATTTTAATATATTTCCATTAGTCAGTGGCTTTGAACAGGCGGGTCTCTTGTTTATTTTGTTAGGTTGTGCACTTCGTTAGAAATTCACATATGATGTCATTATCTTGCAAGACCAATTTCTTCCTGTTTCCATGTGGTGTAATCCTGGGGTTTTTAAGGATTACAGTCCTGAATCTGTTATAATCCCTGTGCTCGCAGGCCCTTCTTAATGGAGGGTAGAGCAAAACTTTATGATTCAATACTTCCCATAATGGCATTCCCAGAAAGTAGCAATTTAGGCACGTAGCCTTAGTCATGTCTGAAAATAATAACAAATTAATCATTCTATAATTATAATTCTGTTCTCGAACCAGCCGAAAGCCTCAGAGATACATTTGCCTATTTAAATGTAAAGAAGAATGCCGAAAGGAGAAGGCTTTGCATATAGGTTAAGGTAATGGATCAGAATAAAAGGTATTCAGCATGGATGATAAACTGGAGAGCTATGGCTTTTTGAAGTCATGTTTTAGTTTCATGTTCCTTGCTTTATGCTGGAGAAAGAAGTGCTCTTAAAGTCAGTAGGTGGAGTTTAATGAGGAGGAGATTATGAGTAAGATGCTTCCTGAACTTGGGTTTCAGGCGTCTGACAGCTAGAGCTGAGCTTTGGAGTCCTTCTGGAGCCAAAGGTGGAAAGGGACGGGAGCTGGTTCGGCAGTCGCTGTTGGTGTGGGAAATATGGAAGAAAGAGGGTGATTTAGTTGGCAATGAGACTCGCCTCTGTGTGGCCAGTGAACCTGCAGCTGTTCGTACCACAGAACAGAGGTGGTGGTGAGGTGGGGGTTGCGATAGCAAGGGTTAATTTAGGCTTGGCAGCTCTGAAAGTGGTGATACTCACCTGTAAAAATTGTAGATGCTCCTTTTGCTCCAGTTATAAAAGTTGTAGTGTGGCTGGATTATTTGGGGATTTTAATATTCACGGTAGTTATCAATACAGAATGTTTCTCTTTCTGTTAATGCTTCCAGCTTTAGAGATAGGACTATTCTGATGCGCCTTTTTTAAAAAAAAATTTTTCTCTTTTATATAATTCTAGATATAAAACATACATGGCTCCTGGTTCCTCAAATGAGAAGAAAACTGATGATGGACAGGCTTCAAAGTAAGATTGAGAAATTAATTATTTTGTCCAAGTTTACACTTAAACTTCCTCCCCAAACTCATTAAACACTCATTTAGTTTAAGATAAAGTTTATGATCATAATACGAAGTATCCAGTAGCAGCTCCTTTGGCAATTGGTTGCTTTATTGTGTTACCACTCCTATATAGAGGACTTTGCTGGCTAGCTGTTTGAACTTCTCTCAACAGTGAATTTTTCAAAGCAGGGTGATTTTTTATTTATTTTTATTTTAATCCAATGAGCTGCTGAAATGTTGACTTTGGTTGCTACTTTAGGAGTTCAAACAGTTCAGTGTGTTTCTCTAATCCTTATTTTAAGCTTATTTTACTGAAACCTGCTACATGCCTGTTCAGTCCTTGGATTTGCATTTTACTTACAACCGTAGAAGTTGTAGCTGCTTTACAACAGCTTTAGGGAAGTAAATTTTCTGCTCCTGAGCTTTGCATGCCAAGGATTTTTATCAAGCAAACTTTGCCTCTCCTGTAAATCCATGGCATTGGTCCTATGTACACATAACAATATGCTAGTTTTTATTGCTCATTTTACCCCAGGGTCCAAGTCTACAATCAGATGTGCAGATAAGCTGAGCAAGTTGATAACAGCCCCTCACTGTGTTGAGGCGGTGGGTCAGAGGTATGAGATGAAAAGGGTGGAATATAGCTGCTGATGAGGAAGGAGGCTGTGTTTTGGGCAAGCATGAGGATGGTGGAGTTGGCACATAATGCATTAATTTCCTTGCACTTTTAATAGAGGCCTCGCCTTTTCCTGATTTATTTCCTGGAGAGAAGCTTTTATGGCCAGTGTTCTCTTGAAGAAGGAAATAGGATACATTGTAATATGATTTCAAACCATACCCTATCCTATTTGTATGTGACAACTATTCCAATGAATATCAGCACAGCCAGATACTAGATCTGCATTAGTGAGTGACCCAGTAAATAAATGTGGAGAGTCCCACTAAATTGAACAGCAATAATTCAGGTGAGGCAGCCTGGAAAGTCTGCTAGTAGGAGCTGGTGAATTCCTAGGTTCTCTGTCTTCGTGATGAGCCATAAAACTACTCTTCAGTTCTCCCAGAGTCAAAGACATCTCTTGGAATGAAGAAAAAGGCAGCCAAAGCACTTGGTTCTACCTCAAGCAGGATTTGTATGAAGCAAATGGGGCCTAAGGGAGATGGAAAGGAATTCTGCTGAAGGGATGAATGGACTGACTGCCTGGGTGGGCAGTTCCTTCAGTTGCTGAAGGTGATTGTCTGTGGTGGGCAGGGAGAGATAGGGTGGGTTGGAATCACATCTCTTTCCTTGGTTGTGCAACTGTTACTGGATAATTAATGATGTTGGAGGGAGACCATAAAGAACAGAAGAAATTTATACCCTCAGAATATCTGTGTTGTAAATATTTGCTTTCTGAGGAACAGTTTGGTGACCTCAGCATGAGCATCTTGGCCACTGTAGGCTTCCTTCATCCTGCACAGGCAGATAGAGCACAGGAACTATGGGAGAGCCTTTTTGGAGAGGCATTAGAAGGCAGACAAGATAATCTAGACAAGTGACCTAGACCATCTAAAATACTGCTAAACATCTCTGTTAAGGCTTCAGAGTTGTTCCTGAATTGTCCTAATGATTTTTTGAATGAAGTCCAGGTGAACTCCTTTGTCTTCTCTGACAAAACAGTTTGAATTTGCTGAGCCATTCTGGGCCTCAAACTCAGCCTTCCTTAAGCTATTAAGTCATCTTCTTGTGTCTGGAAGCTATTTGCTACTTGATTCCATCTCTCAGAAATTACTTCGAAGTACTAGCAAGTGTTCTGTTTAAGCTTGTACTTATTGACTAGCCTTTGCTACCTGTTTCAATTGAATTTAAAACATCAAGCACAGAAGGCAGATGTTTTATAAATCATTCAGCTTGTTTAGTTAGTCCACTATCAAATTTTCTTTAAACCTGATCCCATAGGGCAAGTAGTTCAGCTTTTCCTCCTCGTCTTATAATTTCTTGTCTCTTCAGACAGAATATCTTTTTATTTTTCTTTTAAGATGTATAATTTCTTTACATGAAGCAGTTAGGAAGAAGTGAATTCTTTTTTACCTCTTCCTCTCTTTTCTCTTTTTCTTGACTTTTTTTTTTCACTTCAATGGTTTTCTCCTTGCTTCAGGGTTCCACTTGTCTCTTTCCTTTTTCAGATCCTCTGTACCCTTATTATCAGTTTCATGCCATAGGGTTTTTTTCACTCCTGTATGACAGAGTAAGACAAATTGCCAGAAATCTAGTTTGTGCTTGTCCATAAAGCCCAAATCATCCCATTCTTCTCAGATTGCTGGCATAGTTTCAGGCAAAACAGAGGTCAAGTTTGCTTTTAAGCTTTGCTATAGATTGCCTCTGTAATATGGTGAGTTACTGAATTTTCCCTGGGGGTGCTCCTATTGTTCTGCTCACCATAAAGACCCACTTTGGTCCCCAGCTTTAATACAGATTAATATAAAGACTGCACCACAGCAAATGCATCTGGGCTTTTCTTCAGCAATTTCATCCTGTGTGATGAATAGAATGTGAAATGTCATATGTGATGTTTGGTAAAATGTAAAGAGGTTATGAAATTTAGGGTTTCTTTAGCACAATGCATGTGCCAAAATAAGGTAGTGAAGGCATTTCCCAACTTTTGACTGCTTGACTTTAACGAATTGTCATTGTTCAATGTAAGTGTTTATATATATTCTATATGTTTCACAATGCTGCTGTCTTGGCAGAGAGAATTTTATTCGCCTCTGCAACCCTCACCTGGAGAAAATGAAAGAAGACATCCTGTACCATTTTGCTCTTGGGACTAGTACCCATGATTTTCCGACATTGTTTGGGGATGTAAAGGTAAGACACTTTGCTTTGTTCAATAAGCCTGAGCTTTTCTGCAGAAGGTGAAAGTGTAGCTGTCTTCAGCATAAGACTAAATGTGCCAGCCTACCAGTGATTGAGGAGTACATGCAAAAAGGGAAAAATTGTGTGGGGTCTTGTCATTTTTTGTATCCAATGAAGCTGGAGATAATTGGTTTTGACTGTCTCTTTTCATCTAGTAAAAAGGCAAATGCTATAGGCTCTATGCAGATACAACTTCTGTTTGTTCGTCTTCATGCCAATATTTGTCTTCCATTAGTTTTAAACAGGGTGAAGGCATTTGAGTGCTGTATAGACAGCTGACTTTTTTCCCATAATTCTTCTTCATGGCATTTTAGAGTGATTATGAGAAGCACCATACCTGCTGATAACTCTGTGCTAACTCAAGGCCTTTACACACCCATGTTGCTGTTTGCGCCTTCTTTGACATACGGAATCATGCAGTTGATTTTGTTTTGTTGAACTCTGTCCACCCCAGTTTGTGTGTGTTGGAGGAAGTCCTTCCCGGATGAAAGCTTTTATCGCCTACATAGCGGAGGAGCTGGGGCTCGGGAGCCCCGGCTGTGACTACCCCAACATCTGCGCGGGCACCGACCGCTACGCCATGTACAAAGTGGGGCCCATTTTGTCTGTCAGTGTAAGTGCTTCCTCTCGTCTGACACGGGACACGGTTCAGTTTGGATGCTGTTGAAAGCAGAAAATTTGAATGCGTGTTTCTTTTACATACTTTCAGAATCAGGCTGTTCAAAATAGTGCAGTCAGCCAATTAATGATTCCTTTTTAGCCCTTTTTTTATAAGAGGGAAAGTCTCCAGTACTTTTGCCCCTTCTTGCATCCTTTTTCCTCAGTGTACCACTGAGATGTTGCAGTAATGGCCTTACAGATTTTTTTCAGCACTTGCTGTTGCTTCATCCTCATTCTGTACCCTGGAAAATGGGGGAAAAAGGTCACTTGGTGCATGTGGGGTTATGGAAAAAATACCAGAGCTATGTATTTGCAATGGCAGTGTCAAATGTGCTTAAGAGCAGCATTCCGTGGGTCTGGTGCTGCCAACCTGTGTATGCATTTTAAAGAAATTTGTAGCTTTAATTTGTAGATAGAATTACATGCTTCCATTACAATTGTGAAACTCTAGTATTATTTTGCACCCTTTCTTGTAAGCTGTAATTATCACAATATTGTGCAAGCTAATGTGGACTTATATTAGCTGAACTTCAAGACTAAACCGTGGTATCTGAGTTTTGAAAAAATTAGCGTAACTATTCACTAGCACTTCAGGTTGGGGAAAAATCAGAGTGGGGATTTTCTTGTGTTTAGGAAATGCTCCATGATGAAGTGCATTAGTCAGCTATTGGGAAGGGACACTCATTATACTTTTGAGCATGTAAATGTTCTTTAATTCATGATTTTTAGAAATACTGCATTTCATCCACAGTCTGCCAGAGCTAATGGGAGACGATTTGTAAGCCCTTTCAGTATCTTTCTGGAGGTTGGGGGTTTTGTGGGAGTGAGTTAGGTGGCATTTGGGAAAACAGAATCAGGCAGGAGATAACGTCCATCTACTTCTTTAATATGTATTTTGTGTTGTCTATGTGAATATGGAATATTAATTTATGTTTCCTTTTCAGCACGGTATGGGCATTCCTTCTATTTCAATCATGTTGCACGAGCTGATCAAACTATTGTATCATGCCAAGTGTTCCAACATAACCATCATTCGCATTGGCACCTGTGGTGGAATAGGTATTTCCTCTCCTGGTTTCTTTCTTTCTTTCTGCAAACCAAAGTATCTTTGCAGGAGAGTAAAGCATCTCTCTGCATGTAAGATATTAACGGTAGGAACAGTTTTCCACAGGAGATGCATAATTTTGCTTCTGTAATTTGAAAGTAAAGGCAACATCTGATTTTGCATAGGGAAAATGCAGTTAAAGATCTGACGATGTGAGAAGGAGGATGTTCCTGTCCTCTACGGAAAATATAACAAAGAAGTGAAAAAGGAAAAAATTCATTCTTTCAGAAATTATTTGTAATAATAAAGTGAAGCAGCTAGGCATGGACAAAAAAATTCTCTTGGTGGATTCAGAAGCAAAATTGCCACCTTTAAAAGAAGCACGGTTGGGTCAAGATGTATGCTTTATGTGTCTGGAAACCACTTGTTAACTGCATTGTGAAGATCTATCTCCTTCCTTTTCCTGCAGGGCTGGAGCCGGGTTCAGTAGTGATAACTAGGCAGTCTGTAGATGCCACCTTCAAACCTCAGTTGGAACAGGTTGTTCTGGGAAAGACGGTAATTCGCAGCACTAACCTGGATGAACAGCTGGCTAAGGAGCTGCTGCAGTGCAGTAAAGAAATCGGTCAGTTCAATACAGTCATTGGAAACACCATGTGCACTTTGGATTTCTATGAAGGTAAGGCTGGTGATAGACTAACAGAAGAGTATTGGTAAGCAGCAATAGATAAATATTGAATAATATATTAACACTGAGTTTCCAGTTCACTAACAGAACACACTTCCTACTCTGGCTTGTCTCAAAAATCTCAATTAACCTAGTTTTCATCTACATAAAATCAAGCATTGTACTTAGCAGTTTGCTGTATCAAAGTTTTAATTTTGTGGAGATTTCTCCCCAGGTTTAGTAGATCCTCTTTATATTCTACTATACACTTCTCATGTTCCTGTCAGGTATATTTTGTCACAAAATTTATGTGATTAATTGAAGCATCCTAGGGGATTACAGGAGTGGGAATTATTTATTATTTGTTTAGGATTAGTTTTCTTTGCACTATTAAGTACCTAAAATAAATATTTTTTTTAAAAAATGGTTGGAACTTGTTTCAGTTTGAGTGAAGCAGTGATCGGACAACAAAAGAGAATATTTTGCTGAGTTCTGTCAGTGCTGCTAGGTAGGAGATGCAAACCTGCAAGGCCAATTTTGGATAAACATACAGGCATTCAGGTGCTTTTCTGGTCTCCCAAATCTAGATGTTCATTCAGAAACTCCTTTCAAACCTTGTGAGAACAGACTGTAAGTGGCACCTGATACCATATACTGTGTCTGTTGCTGAGTGGCTGACAAATGATCTTCATCCTAGTACTCCAGCTTGGGCAGAAGCACACACTGTCACATTGGGTATCTCAGGCACCAACCACAGGTGCAAGCAACACTAAAAAAAGTGTCAGGGATGCTTTCAACTCATACAGCAAAAGCTGAGAACAGGATTGAGGACATTAATTTTGGAATGCATCTCCCAAGAAGATACTGATTAAATACAGTGTAATTCAATTCTACTGTACTTAACCTGCTGCTTTCTTGTCTGTTGGTGATATTCTTGAATCATTTTAGTAAAATTTTTTCTCAAAATTTACAATAATATTAGCTACTTAGCTTAAGAGACTCTACATCTCTTCCCTTGGAAAGTCTGTAAGTAATAAAATGTTCATCCTTTTAAGGTAGAAGCAGGAAAGCATTTTCAAGCCTGGTGGTTTTCTTAGCCAGTGATTAAACATACTAAAAATGCAGCCCTTCCCCACAACTTAAAGTTTCTCATGGAATTTTGATACTTGTTGTGTGTTGGAAATGTGCTACCTACGTTTTTCTGTTTATGAACTTGAGAATTGAATCTGAAGATGACTAATTAAATTACCATGATTCACATTATAAAAAATACAAATAATATGTATAAGCTCTATCAAGAGCTTATAATACAATAATATGTATAACCTAAAAATCACTTGGTCCTATTTGTCTTGTGCACAAAAATAAAGAGTAGTAGCAAAAGCTAAACACTATATGGAAGAAACTAATAACTGGGTGATTTCAAAATTGAATTTGCTCAATGACTTCATCACTCTGAAATGTTCTACGAAATTACTTTTTAGGACAGGGCAGGTTGGATGGTGCAATCTGCTTATATGATGAAGAAGAAAAACTGCAGTATTTGAAGAATGCTTATGAGTCTGGTGTTAGAAACATTGAGATGGAGTCTTCTGTATTTGCTGCAATGTGTAATCTCAGCGGTGTCAGAGGTAAACTAACTTAGTCACTTTATTCAGACTGTAGGAAATTTTCTGTATTTCAGGGGGTTTGTGACTAAACACTGCAAAGGAATGTTAACATACCTTCTGCATATGCACAGATATGTATGAAATGTATTTCTGCTTATAATTTTGTTGCTATGATTTTTTGATTTGTGTCAGTTTTGTCACAATTTATCATAATTCCTCATTTTTTTTTACAGTTTACTTCTGTTATTTGCTGTTCCAGCCCATGGCAACCATGTAAATCATCATAGTACCTAATTATCCTACAACATTGATTTGTTTTCTCCAGTTAGCTTTTAAAGTTTACAGACAGCAACTGCTTAGTTTAAGCAATCAGGTGATTCTCAGATCTATATATGTGTAACTATACTCAGTTTCTACACTTTCATGTCAGGTGTAGCCCTTAATTATTTTCTGTGACTATGTGAATCATAAGACTATGATTCTTAAACAGCTGAAGATCTTTAGTAGCATCATGAATAAACCATTCCAAATCATAAAATGAGTTAATTTTTTTAATGCATGCTAAGTAAAAGAGGACAATTACAAATAATGTAATGCAGTGTCTTTCTTCTTATATCAACTGTCTTCTCTTACTTTCCTTAGAAAGGAATATGCCGATTTAAAACACTGATGTTTCTCAAACTCCTTTAAGCTTGAGGAGGTCAAAATGATGAAATAGAAGCAAAAAGGCCAATGGTTATAGCAAACACACTCAGTTGTTACTGGCTTGAAAGGAATTAAAAACTCAACCAGCATTATCCCTGAGCAATTCAGGAGGCCTTTTGCTGTCTCTGCTTTGTGAGTCTGTAATGTGTATTTACTGCTTGTGCTCTGCAAATTGCCTCGGGCAGAAACCCCAGACAGAGCAGAGTTACGGGGTTGAGAGACAGACCTGAGCTTGAATGAAAGGAGGGGTTTTGCCTTTGGGGCTCTGATTACTGAAAGGTAGCGTATGGACCTGAGATGATCCCTAGGGTCCTCATGTGCTTGCAGTGTTCCCTGTCCACGAATGTGGAGGCAGCTTGTCTGCTGCTTCCTGGGGATGGCACCTACAGCACAGGCATGCAGGGGAGGACTGTAACTGGCTTTGCTAGAACAGTGTGTCAGGTCACTTCCTGCCAGTCATGTCCTGGGTACTTGTGAAATAAAATTCCTATCAAGGAAAACATAAGACTCATGACATAACAATAAGTGTCTGCAGTTGCCTGAGAGCTCTGGCTTTATTAGCAAGCAGATCCCTTAAACTATTTCTACCTTGCGTAATCCACAGCATGCTAGTTCCCTAGCATCTCATCACTCTTTTTTGTGGTTTGTTTTCTCTTGTATTTCTGCTCCTTTAGTGATTTGTTAAAATGTTTATGCTTTTGAACTGTAAAGGGCAAGAGTGTCATTCCTAACTAAAGCTTTTAATTTCTAGCTGCTGTAGTGTGTGTCGCTCTTCTGAATCGGCTCGAAGAAGATCAAATCAGCAGCTCCCATGATGTCCTTGTGGAGTACCAGCAGAGGCCACAGAAGTTAGTGGGATATTTCATTAAGAAAAGTCTTGGGAAAATATGAAATATCCATCTCGTGGTTTAGAGAAGGAGAAGGCCTTTGTACAGATCCAGTAATGGATATGACTTCTGTGCATTACAGGCCTTTTGCCTGAGAATAACTTACAGCATTCCGTGTATCAGTGGAAGTTAATCATTTATGTCACTGTTCTTTGGGAACTGAATGTGCTGAATGGACTTCAGTTAAGTTTTGCTTAGTTATGCATTGCTGGATATAAAACTCACTTTTCTGTGAATTGGAAAGTGGATCTGTTGTGAAGGACAAGCCTGTGATAATATGTAAAAAGCTTTATTTATCCCTGCTGTAAAAGAAAATCTAGAGAGGAAAATCAAACTTTATTGCCAAGTACGTGCATACCAGCAAATTAACTTAAAAATTGGAATAATTTTTTTTTGTTATAAAAAAATGATATAAGTTGTAATTGTCTTTGTTGCTTCACTTATAAAAAAATTAAGTGAATGCAGTTTATTTTTTTGCAGACTTTGACAAATAAACAATACTATTTTCATATATTAAAATTTCATGAAATTGCAAAGTGTGGGACTGAATTTTCTAAGCATTAAGGACTTGACACTGAGCTGTTGGATATCTGTACTGCCTAGATAATGATTCAGCAATATTTTAACTAAAGAGTTAAATCCCAATTCTTTAGTTAAATACCCAATACCCAGAATACCCAATAAATATTTATGCATAAAAGTACTAGTGATCTTTAGCTGAAACAAAACTCCTGCTTATGAAGAGGAACCAAAGGCATTCTAGAGATGCACAGCATGTTCACAGGCCTCTTTTTTTTTTTTTCCCTTGCTTTTAATTTGTTTCTTTGAAAAAAAAAATTGGTTTTCATCTCCATTCTCAGGATGCAACACTCACTGTTGCAACGGTTCCCAGTTCTTCTGAAGAACTGGACTATACCTTAGTGGTACATGCCATCGAAACTCCTTCTGCAATAGCAATATTTTTCTGCTAATCTTGGCCTAAATGTTTTTTTTTTTTTTTTTAAATCATGCTTGTTGCTGCTTTGCTCGAATGTAAGTATGCAGTTAGTTAAAGAAAATGTGCTTATCTCTTTTTTTTTTCTTTTTTTTTTTTCTTTTTTATTTTCCTTCTTTTGACTACAATGGGGGAGGGTCCAGTCCCAGCAGGGGTCACGGGTCAAAAAGTTTGAATAAGGTCTCAGAATAGCTGTGGCTGACCCAGCAAAATAAGATTTTCTTTGTAATGATTGTAGTCTGCAGTGTTGTTAACAAGCACAAATATTACAACTGTAAGAGAATGATGTTAGTAGTAGGCATAGTCACCAAGTGACAGAGACTAGAAGAAATGTGATGAGCTCATGAACAGAAAACTGCCAGTGAGGATCAGTCTCCTTAAATGTAATTATTTCTTCAGCAGGAAGACATATTAGTAACTTGAAGAAAATTATGATCTAGTCTTTTAATTTTAAACCCACGTATTCTCATTTATGCTCAGGATATACAGTGAAGGCATTTTTTCATAGAAAAACTTTTTTTCCCCAAGCTTAAAGGAAGGAGAGAGGTGGGAATGGCTCCACATTTTGTTTGGACTGTTTCTCCTTTATCTTAGGAAAAAAAAAAAATTAAAAAATCAGTGTTTAACTATGCCTGCACATAACCTAGGCATTGCATGAAGTCTGTGAGGTCCATTGGGAAACATGCTACAAAGCACATCTTTTCTTTCAAGGTCCTGTTCTCAAAACAGTAACAAGGAGATAAAAAACGAGATCACTTCAGTGTGTGCTGTACTCTATGGTGAAGGAAGTCTTATACCAAATTGACCAATATAGATTTGGAGGAAACAGGTTGCTGTTGTATAAGAAATACTTAATAAGAAGTACCTAAAGAGAAGAAAAAATACTCTACCTAGAAAACAAACACCTAATGTGACTCTGTGAAGCTCTGGGGAAGTGTGACACTACAGTTGTTCTGGAGGTATGAATCTAAAAATTTTTTTTTTTTTTTGAAAGAAAGGACAGAGTGAATCTGTAAACTTGTTGAAAATAATTCCTTGAATTATTTTAACTGTGTGTTCTGTCAAATGAAACCAAGTTTTTGTATTTGCAGTCAAATAATGTAGGTACTTCTATTCTGAGTACTAATAAGAAAACTCTTATGTGCTAGTTGCTAAAATATAAATGGTTTTGTGGCCTGGCCAAGCTGGAACTAAGGGTCACGCATTCATGGTGCGAGACAACTATTGTATTAAATCAACAGCCAAGACACTGGCAGAAGCCTCTGAAACATGATCCTCTATATCCTTCCTCCTTCCCACTGTTCCTTAGGACACTGTACATTTCTTTCTGCTAGAAGATTTACTTATGTGCTTCCCACCAGATGCAGTAAAGGGGCATATGAAAGCTTAAAATTAGAAATCAAAGGATAACAAGTATCCTCCTGTTTCTGCTGTTCCTCATCCCCTGATGCTGTATTCCTAATGCAAGAGGTCACTCTACAGACATGTCTGACATGCAATGAAATACCTTTCCTAACTTCAGAGGAAACTTGCCAGAATGTTACCCTGATAAGAACAATTGTATTTCCCCTTATGACTGCAACTGGATGGGGAGATAAAGAAATGAGTCACTTGTGTGCATCCAGCCAAGAAGTTACCTTCCTGTAGGTTTTACAGAGAGTTATACAATATTTACAGGTTTTGTATGCAAGTCAATTGTCCAATATTAGCCATTATCATTCTTTCTGGAGAACATGAATAAAGATTTGAAGTTGTGATATTTTAAAAAACGTATATGGTATTACATATATGTTCAATATTACATAATGTAGTACCTCCTAGTAAATTTACAAATCCTGCAAACTCCAGAAACCCCTGTCAAATCAAGGGCCTGCTGTGGTTCTCTGTGCCATCCTGTACCTAGCAAAATACTATACAGTCTATTTAATTCAGGGATCAGAAGGGATAAAAGCAAAGAAGGAAGGCAGAAGATATGAACAGAGTGGAAGGAGGAAGGGAGACAAAAGTGGTTCCTACCAACAGTTTGTTCTGTGATTCAGGGTGTTCTGGCCTATTCCTACCATTTTGTTAAAGAAATGGTTGTGATCATAATGAACAGGGCTATTATGCAGTGGTTTTACATTTGCAAGAAACTGAAAAAGAGCAGTAACTCAGATTGTGACTGGAAGGAGTAAATTTTTATTTTTGACACCTTGATATAGTTCAGGGAAGGATTTTCTTTAATGGAAGGTGTGAGAAATCCTGAAAAGGAACATTTTGGAATGATCTATATGCAGAAGAGGTTAGACAACAAATGTTTTTATCTCTCCTTTACAAACAAAGGAAATAGTTTGATAACGTAAGTATTTCTTGAAAATATATACATGTAATAAGAAATTTGGTTTTTTAACATTCTTCCTTGTAAAGGATTTTCAGTGCATTCTGTAACAGAACTGGATTTTTTTTCAACTCAGGATCTCAATATATACTCCTAAATAAAATGCTATGTGTTAAAATCAGGGATGGTTTTAGAAAGGCGAAACAAAACCAAAGCAGCAAACTGGACTTTGGGGATTGCATCTGTGTGCAACGATGGAATACAAGAAGGCACAGTAGTATGATTTGATGTCACTGTTATGGTTTGCTACAAGATGTTGAGGTTTCTATCCCTGAAAGTTTCTCAGTCTTTGAGTGACTCACAGTCATGTTTTATCTTTCTAAAATCATTACCTTTTAATATTATACTCCAGAGTATGGATTAAATTACAAGTCCAGAAAGTCTTCTGCTGAAGAGAAAGGAGGTCCCTGAACAGAGCAATATTAAATCTGAAACTCTGTGATTCAATAATAGAAGAAAGAGTAATGCTGACAGGTATAGTGCTTTTGCTTGGGCTACAAACAAAGTGAAGCAGCAGCAAAAGACAGACAAGAGCTGGTTTTACGTGACACATGAGCCTGATTCCAGATGCTTCTTGTTAGTGCTGAGCTTGTAGCTGTGAGAAAATTTTCTATTTCCTATCAGTCTGTCATTTTACGAGAGTAAACTTCCTAGAACTCCCCAGAAGCTCAAACAAACTACCAGCCTCCTTGGGAGATTGGGTCTGTTTGTTGTTTAACACATAGATGCATTTTAATCAGCCCCATTATCTGACCTTGCCCACAACTAACATTTTTCATTGGGTGCTAACTTTGCACACAGGAAGCATCTCCCAGGAAAGGTGCTACTAATTGATGTCATCCTGCAGGCACTTTGTCTGAAGCAGGTCTGGCCTGTGTAAATATTTACCAGTTATTTACAAGTCCTGTTAATGTTAAAAGGAAAGCCTTGTGATCACTCAATAAACCTCGTGAAAGAAGTGGTGGGTGGTGATAGGAAAACAGGTTAGTAATATTGCCAGTTTCCCAGCCATATTCTCACACTATTTGACTGCATTCCAGTCTATACCAAACAGTATTATTGTTGGCTGCCAGGCTTTAACCTATTTAACATATAAAATTAGGTTTCTTTGAATGTGCTTGCCAGCCTACTCTAATTACATTGTATTAAAACTGTAGGCTAGACATGGCGTGTTGATCGTATGATATTATAAAGCAGTCAAGTTTTAAAACATCCAGAGCTGGATGCTGGCAGGAGGTTTTTTGCCTTTTCAGCCCCAGTGATTTTGAATAAATTGTATATTATAAAAGTAAAATCTTAAGTTAAAACTAAAGCAAAGCCTGCTAAAGCTAAGCAGAAAAAAAGGGCAGGTTGCTCTCTCTTGTTCTTACTCAAAGACCCAATTCTGAGCTTGGTTTTTTTTTCCATTCCAGGGAGAGTGAGTGGAGCACATTATGAAATCCATGGCTTTCTAATTTGTCCTGCAATGCTCAAGAGGTTGCTGTTGACTACAGCCACTTTGTCAAGGAGCCCTGAAAGCATTCAGTTAATATAGCTATTACCTGTTGTTTATAGTGAAATAATTATATAGTTAATATAGATATTTAAGGCTGGTTCTTGCACAGGATACTGCTTGATGCTGTGCTGATGAAACCTGCTGATGAACCTAGGGGTTCAAAAGAGCTTCCACAATGACAGCAATATAGCTGATACATCTTTCCAAAAATATTCATTACATCTTTGATTTTTCTTGTTTCTGTGCTTCATTTTCAAATTTTTTTATTTTTTGTGCCAAGAGTTTGGTTTGGGGTTGGGGGTGATGGTTTGATTTAATAATTCTCATATTTGTATGTCATTCAAAATAATGCAATCAAGCTCATACAGTCTGTGTCTTCTAAAATTACTTTTAGAAGTAATTTCCCAGAATTTCACTGCAGCAATTGTGCTTGGTGGAATGTTTGTGTGGTACCTTTTACTTTCCTAAATTTCATTCTAGAAAAAACAGGTATACTACTGGAGGACACCAAACTACAAAAGAATAAATTTCTCTAGGAAGTGAGAGACTTCTCTAATAAAGTAAGAGACAAATGAAGTCAACGTAACCTGATGGTGAAAAGTGTTTTAAGTGTATATAAGACACTCTATTGAATGTCTTATATAGTAAAATGGGAACCAGTATTTCATTAGTGCTGGATACTAATTGCATACAAAATTGTTGGTTCTTGTTACTGTGAAAATAGAATGCCACATTTACAAAAATTTAATTATATAGAGCATAATAAATTAACATATCACAGTCAGATGAGCAGACATTTTGCAGAAAGACTTGTTCAAAGTAATTTGGCAAATGGTTCATGCAAGATGCTTTAGCTCACACACTTAAAGACAGGAACTGCCTTCCATATCTGTTGCTTTGATAAGTAAGTGCTTGTAATTCATTATGCTGAGTAATTTATAATTTCCTACAAATCATATTCTGTAGATTCTGCTCCCTGGCTTTCCAGAATGGCTATGCAATCCCACACATATTAACAATTAGCAGTATTTCAGTTTCAGTTTCTGAAAAGTATTTGTTTAAAAATGCATACTTGTGCTGTGCACAGCATCTGCATCACTGCTATCTCAGAATATTACCTTTAATCCTAGTGAGAAATTGACTGTTCATACTCTGAAATAGCAGGGATTTTAGTGCTGCTTGACTGAAAGCAGAAGTCCCATCCAAGTGTGAAGTGGAGATTCTTGGTAAGGTATTAGTTAATCCTCACTCAAAGGTACATACGTGCTTAACGTCCTTCAGGTAAACATTAAACTGTTTAGTTTCTTAGTGTGTCCAAGTTCTTTCACATTTCTGTTTGAAGTAAATTATTACTTTAGTAATTTTTCAGTCTCAGAACAGAGAGTATAAAATGAAATCCCACCATATTTGAGAAATGAAAGGTGTGTAGCTAGTTGTATTCTGCCATGACTTAATCTGTGTTTTATGCTTTTTGGAAAGTGATTTTGACCAATATGTAAAACTGATGAATTCATGACACCTATTTAGTCTGTTTTTTCTCTATTCTTTGAACCATGGAAAGTTTAAAAATTAAAACAGATATTTGCACCATTTCAAATACAGACATTTTAACAGACTAATCAGTCAGTTTGCCAGGAAGTGGAGTGACTGAGTTTACAATGTGCTCTGAATGGCCAAAAATTCTGCTGGGTGATCCAAATCCAAAGCCTTGGAAAGGGAAGCTAAGGCACTCAACACTAGCTGATCCTCATCCCAGAGAAACTGGCACAACTAATTGAACCTGCATATGTGCAGTTGTTCATTGCAGAAGTAGCAGATTTATTAACTTTTAAAATTGTTCCCTTGGCTTAAATGCAATGAAAGTTGTATTCCTCTGATGACTTCTGTATCCAAAAAGTTTTTATATTATGGGGGATTTTACTCTTAATGGGGAGGTATAGCAGTGAATGTTAGTATGTGTCCTTCAGTCAATAGGAATACATTTGTGGAAAGTGCAGTTATGCAATTTACTCAGCAATAATGAAAAACAAAGAATATTTGTTCAGGCATCATGCTGTCCTATATGTGTGTGTGTGTGAATCATGACTCAGATTCTAGATGGTTTGAATTACCTTATATAATGGCTGTATTATGTCTCTATTGGCCGTAGAGAGAGCTTTTGGGGATCAAATTCTTAGGCAATTCATTTGCGTAGAACAAAAGAACCCAGAAAGTTTTCTTCTCTGTTCACAGTGTCATTCCTGGTGGGTAGGGTGGTCATTCTCTGCACCATCAGATTCCTGCTGGGTCTTCCACTGACTCTGTCTGCTACCACGGGTCTGTATGTGCTCCCCTTCTGCAGAAGGAATTGCTCTCCCACCTCTTTGCTGAAGGAACTGCTGCTGTAAGATTGATTTTCATCCCAGGTGGCATGTGGCAATTAATTAACAGAGTTTTCTTCTGTAGGAATATTCATACATACCCTCTATGTAGGTAAAGGAGAATGAAATGTTGAACATATGCCCTCCACAAGAGAAAATTCAACAGTCATATATATGATGATGCCTTAGAACCACTACAGTGCTAGATGCGTACTTTTAAGGATGTTCTAGAAGCATATACTGACATTTTTAGGGCTATGTGGTGAAACAGTGTTATTTTCCTATCTATTTTCCTCCCTTTTGTTTTTTTCAAAAATATAAGTATCTGCAAACAAACAGACATAAACACGAAAGTGACAAAAAGTCACAAAACTTTGGAAAAGGGCAAATGTGGGTTACATATTCTCCCCCCCCCCCCCCCCCCCCCCCACCCTCCGCACGCTTGA
>VWZN01019453.1:6058-22909 GCA_013396955.1 Regulus satrapa | reverse complement strand
TTTTTCATCCATTTTTATTCCAGAAAAGTAGAAACAAGTGCAGAATGTATGCTGTGGAGTAAAGCAGCCTGAAGGCATTTCTATAAACCCATCCCCTTACTGTTCATTGCACTGAGAAGAAAAACAGAAAGATGAGATTCCTCAACGAAAGCAAAACAAGAGGCAGAAATATAATCTCATCTTTTCTCAGGAAGCCAGCAAATCTCTTGCACTATTCACTGTGCTGGAATTAATCAGCTTCTGAATAATATGTTTGGACTGCTTGGTGAGATGGTTCTGAGTTAGAAAGTCCTTAAGAAGCCATTCTGCAAGTGGATGAAGGGAAGAAAAGAAGATATGGGGCACGCTGTACACCAATTTAAGGCTCTGTTTTGGAAAAATTGGCTCTGCCGTGTCAGGCAACCGGTGAGTGTTTGGATATCATTAGAAAAGGAATATTTAAAATCTTTTAGTATCTGTTGGAGTGTGTCTATGAATTTTAATTTTTCACTGCAGATTGTTTAAGACAGGCTGTCTGCAAGTGGCTCTTGTTTTGCCTTTTGTCACCTATTTGTTGAAAACACAAGTAGAGAACAAGGTGCTGTTTTAGTTCTAAAATAGCTGAATAGAATGCTCCCCAATTTGCAAATGAGACAAATTTCATAAAAGTTTTGAAGAGCCACTTCTTATCTTTTAATTAACATTAGATACTAGCAGTGCTGTTAAGCAGTGTCAGGGGAGAAAATCAATTTTCTTCACATTACAGGTGCTTATAGGTAATGTAAGAAAGCTTGCATGACTGTGATCAAAGTCTAGATACAGGGAATGTATTGTGTATTAAAATTGAATAAACGTCTCAATTTCTTCTATTATCTGCTCTCCAAAGCCTAATTTAACCTTTCATATTCTAATATGCAAAATAATGTAGCAGCTACTTCAACAGAAGTTGAAATTAAAATTAGGAAAATTAGATATGAAATGTTTTTCATCTTTACTGTGATTGAAATTATTTTTTAGGACAGAAGGAAGTGAATTTTTTCAAGTGAGAGAACATTTTTGAGAGCAAAACAAGGTTAATTAATAGTTTCATACTGATTTCACTTGTCTGTAGTGATCTGGGGATTTGCAGTGAAGCATGTTGGCTACTTTGGATTGGATTATTTCAATTAAATAAACACAGAGCTTACAATTTCAGAAATATTTAGCCTCAATAAAATTCTGTGATTTGGAGAGGAATTTCTTCCAAAAATTAATGAAAGTGATATTTTCTATTATAAAACATATTTTTGGGGAAGGATGCTGTTGGTCATATTCTTCTCCATGTATGAACAGTTCTGTATGTTCAATCAGTGTGCATCAGGTGGCTTCTCTGTATCTCCTGTTTTCCTGCATGTGGATCTATTTCTCCTCTTGTTCTGTGTAATGTTCCCTCATATATTTCTGAAGGAAAAAAAAAAATCCTAATTCATGTAAATTTAAAATTTGTCTAATTGGTAGATTTCCTGAATAGGGAACTCACAGAAATGCAGACTTCTCAAAGCCAGAAATTACAAGGGTGATCCAAAGCAAACTTCATTGTGTCTGTTGAGAGACAGAAGCTGCCCAGGGATGCTTGCAAAACCTCCTTGTGTGCTGTTGGGTAAACAGTGAGCTGTGAAGGTGCTCCATCTGCAGTTACTGCAGGAGAAATCCAGGTGGATCGTCCACCTATGCAGAGGTGGTCAGACCCTTGTGATTCTGAAGAGAGAAGCACCTCCTGAATGATCCGATGTGCTTCAGCTTTGTTCCATTTAGCACAGATCTGTCTGTATAAGACAATTTCTCCTCATGGTTATTTATCAGCAGTTAGGGCTGGAAGACAAGTGGGGGCTGTTAAACTAGCAAAGCGCCGTGAGTGCCATGTGGCATTAGTCAATATTACACAGTGAAGGGTGAAGTGGCTGTGACAGATGTAAGAGTTCTGTAAGGAACAGGTC
Source organism: Regulus satrapa (assembly GCA_013396955.1). Classification (NCBI taxonomy): domain Eukaryota; kingdom Metazoa; phylum Chordata; class Aves; order Passeriformes; family Regulidae; genus Regulus; species Regulus satrapa. The sequence continues at coordinate 20,954 of VWZN01019453.1, read as the reverse complement.
TTTTGACTGAAATTCAGATTGGCATCAGCACCTTCTATCAACATGGTTCAGGAACAGGACAGGTTCTTTTGTATGTTTTGACTTGTTGGAGTTTGAAATTGCAGTTGTGCCAAAGGCACATTCTCGTTTCTGTTTTCAGAAGCTTTTATTTCAGAACTACTGATTCTAGAAGCTCAGGAGATGCACACTACCAGGCAAATATACTAGTTCAGCTTCCCATCGCTGCATTTCTTAACTATCATTTAAATAATGTTTATTAGCATCCAAAGTCGTAGCTAAGTAAAGGATGAAATGTGATTCCCAAATTCTGATGCCCTAATTTAGAGGCTAGTTGGAATTAAAATCAGCTGGGTCCTAAATTTCTGTTACCAAAACTCACCATACCTTCCAGGTGCATCTCCCTAGAATGTCATGAGCTCTCGGGCTCCAGTTCCCCTGAGTGCCTGGGCAAAGTAGCTGTGCAAGGACTGCAATCCTGCAATCTTGCAAATAATCTTTCTTTGGACCATCTGTGGGCACTTTTCCTATTTGAACACAAGTAGTTTTATTACTACTTACTAAAGCAGCATTACTTTCCTATGTTTACAACAAATAATTTACTTGTTGAGATCAGTTTTGCATGCTTAATGTTTGCAGCATTCTGGTGGTTGGTTGAGTCCTCCATGTTGTTTCCTCTGCAGCTGCCTTCTCAGTTCTTATCCCAAATTCCTGTTAGCAAGAGCAGCAGTCCCCATTCAAGCTGAACCCTCCTTGCATGGACTGCGGCAGAGATGGCAGAGCTGTGTCTGACCCTCATTGCAGGCTGGCTTCCTGGCTCAGCCTTAGCCCTGGCTCACCTGGAGATCCAGGCTCCCAGCAGAGCCTGTTGCCTTGCCAGAGCACTGCTGGGCTGGGCAGGCCCTTCCTGACAAGGCCCCTGCTGCCCTGGCACCCTGCCCAGCTCCCTGCCCTTCAGGGAGCAGCTGGCTGGTGCTGTGCCCTGGCTGCCAGCTGGGTTTGCCCTGAGCCCTGAGGTGGAACCAGGGAGCCCAGCCTGGGGCTGTCCAGGGCCCTCCCCTACAAACCCCTCGAGCTCTGGTCTCCTACTGCCCACCTGAACTTCTGGTGGGACCTTCCCTCAGCCACTGGCTGTGGGCTGTTTTGGGGGTGGTGTGGACCCTTTCCAGCCCCTTCTGGGCAGCCTAGCGACATGTCCTCCTGAGTCTCTCTTTTACAGTGTCCCTTTTCCTCAGCTGCTGCAGCTGGCTCCATTCTCCACAGAGAGCCCATGGATACTCTGCAGCAGTGGCTCTGCTCCACAACAAGGCGCTCCATCTGACCCCATGCAGAAGGAATGGGAATGAATATACTAAGGAGGGAGGATGCTGTCAGGGTTCTGGGTCTCTGCCAAGTTTAATGACTCTTAGCAGGCCAAGCCAAAATTGGGCTTCCGTGCCCTCTTGCCTGGGAGAAATCAGAGTGATACTGCTCTCCAGCTCAGCCCTTGTGCTTATCCGCTGTTTGGCTTGACCTGCTGTGACATGGGCTGAGGATCTGGACTCCTGGTTGAGGCTGGATGTGATAGCGGGGCTTGCCCTGCTCCCCTTCTGGGGTTTCTGGAATGGGTCCCCTACCCTGCTGGGTGGCACTGTTACACACGAATCCCTGCACTTTGGGGAGCACCTGGCCCTTGCTGATCCCTAAAAGATTGAATGCACCATCCTCTCTTTTATTAGCCTGGCTCCTGTATTGTTTAGAGTGTGATCAGTTTAGATAAATGGTGATTTCTCCAAATTTCAGTAGACCTTTAGTTCCTTGTCTCATGTTCAGCACAGATGTCCTTCTCCACAGGGAAGACTACCACTGGATTTTGTTCTTAAAGCATTATGTTATGGTTCTTAGGCATTTTTCTGACATGCCAAAGTTTAGGAATCACTTCTGTGATGGGATTTGGTTCAGCTCTCGAGAATTTAGAAATAAAATCCCCTGTATGCTCCAGACAATTTAGCAGCCTCTAATTGGGAGATCTTCAGCATGGCTGTCATGTCTATCTTGAATGTAAATAGGCTGTTCCTATTGACACTTTCCTAATCCTTTCAATGAGTCTTGAAGTCTTTTGAAACTTGTCTCAATGGCATTTTCTTCCTTTCTGCTGCTTAAAACTGAGACAAATGCTTTTCTTTCTGTGTTTTCTTCCTTCCAATCTGTTTGGGAGTTTGAGCCCTCTCTGCAGAGGCATGACCATGCACTGTGTGTGTGCAATCTGCTCAGAGAAGACACATTTAAAATCTGAGTCCCACAGCACATTGGCCTGTGTGCTTTGCCATTGTGGCCCTGGAAATGGGAACACTGGGATATGAAATGTGTGGCAGTGGGCAGCCTCAGGCCTATTAACTTGGTCTTCCCTCCTGGAGATGACAAGGGTGGCTTTTGGAGAGCATTGGAGTGCAGGTGACAGAATGGGTGTAATGGCAGCAGCCAGGGAGCCAAGGAAGGACAAGGAGATATGTCACGAGGAAGGGGTCAGGGGAGTCTGAGGAACTGCAGCCAGGTGCAGAATGCTGCTGGCTTTTGAGGAGGCTCAGGTATGGGAAAGTTGAAGGTCACTGTCATCACCCTGCCAGAGTCTCTGTCTTGATCCGAGGAAAGTATCTACAAAGACTATAAGTTGAAATGAAAACTACTTTTCTGTACTTAAAAATTGTATTTCACAAAGTTATAAAGATTTCAAATTGAAGCAAGTTGTTGGCTTGCTTTAATGATCTTATTTTTCCTTAAATTGTTGGAGAGAGAATATTTAATGTTTCTATTTTAAATTAAGGGACACATTAATTTTAATTATTTGTTCCAAACCCCTATGTTCTATAGACTGATGTTCTGATTTCCTTTTTCAGGTCCTCTCTCTCACTGAAATATTGTGGCCATGTGTACTTTTCTTGATTCTAGCTGCTGTCCGCTTCCAGGAGCCTCCAAAATACAAGGAAAACTGTATGTTTTCTTTCACTTGCATTCTATTTATTTGCCTCTACCTGTAGAATTATTTAGTAAACATTAAAGTCCTCCTACAAGGGGGAACTTAAATGTAGTGGAGTCAATAGAAAAAGTCCTACAGTGGAATTCAGTCTTGTTCAGCTAGGGATCTGAGGAAAATGTATTTATGTGGGAAATAGATACAAAGTTTAAGATCTTATTGGTAAAACAAGGTTTAAACATCAGTTTTGGAGTAAGGGAAATTACTCGGGTTTTAGTTGTATTTATTGCTTTCTACTGAGTAATAGAGTTTAGATCACTGCCTCAAAACTGGATATATACAATCAGACAACATGAAAGTTACCCCTACCCACTTCCTGGGATTGAGAATTAATATTTTGTTAAATTCTTCCATTTCCTTTAACACCTCAAATCTTGTTATGATTCCCTCCACCTTATAAATACATTTTTGCTTTTATCTTGTCAAAATATAAATTCATTAAGAAAAATAATTATTTATGATGTCATAATCTATTCAGTTTATTATTCTGTTATTCACCAATGCCAGTACAATAAGGATAAACAAGATTTAGCTACATTAAAAATCAGTTTGGGAAAAAAAAAATTAGATCTGTAGAGTGAAATATCTGGAGAGAATCTATCTAGCCTGCATTATAAACTTTCACTTTATGGAGACATATGGATAATTCCAGAGATATGGAAAAGTGTCTGTTTAGACAGTCTTGATTGATGCATGTTCAGACATTGCTGAATACCAGTTCCTTCATTTTTCAAAAGCCTGTGAGAAAAGAGGAAATACCACTTTGTGCTGAAGTCTGTATTCCAATCCAGGTCACATGATTTTGGGCAGAGCTGCCAGCAATCACATGATACTGCAATAATGTTGCCACCAGGAGAATCACCTTTTCAAAGATTGCTTTCAAATCTCACATGCAGCTTGTTGTTGCAATCTGACACAGAGTTTACTCATTGCCTGTGATGACTGAGCTTTTCTTAAATGAGACCCCTGACATTAATGCAACTTCATGCCTTGCAGTTGACAAAGAGATCTTTTAGGGCAAGGGGAAACAGGTGCAGTTTGCAAATGCAATGTTTCTGGCCATAATTGTGCTGCTGCTTGCTTCCAGGTTACTTAGAAGCTCGTGATTTACCAAGTCGGGGCCTTTATCCTTTCATGAGGACCCTTTTCTGTAATGTTGGTTCGAGATGCAGGAACACCACTTACACAGCACAGAGACACAGCCGCTTTAGGTGAGTTATGTGAATTTGACACAGCTGTCACCATTGCAGTGCATCTTTTTTTAGAGCAAAGGTTCTTACTGCCTTGTAGACATGAAAAATAGGGATGCTGTTATTCTGTGCTGAAAGTTTCCTCTGGTGTTCTCATGACTGTAAATTATGTAAGGCCTTAGTCATACCTCTTGCTAATTTTTATTTGTATTTCTTGGGCATTTCATGCTGGTTTTTGTTACTGAACACTCTTTGGGAGTAAAATTGTAAAAGTACCTTGTAGTAGTCTTTCCCTTTTGCTGTTACCATGTGAGAGCATGCTTTTATCCCTTACTAGAGAATCTTTTATTATGTGAGAGTGAAGCTGAGCACCAAAATTATATGTGGGCTTAAACTTTGAATAGTTTGGGAGCATACACAGTGGGAGAACTGAACCCAGGAAAGTAAAACAAGAATAACTTTCATGTAAGACCCACAAAGAACCAACAAGGAATAGCAGAAGTTCTGTAATAAGAAGGAACTTGGAAGAAGTTATCCATAAACAGTCTTTGTTGCAGGATCATGAGTACAGAAAGGAGAAAAAAAATTGATTTGATTTTGGAATTTTTCTCTAAGAAATGAAATAAGTCCATCTACTTCAGAAAGGCTGAAGAGCTTTGAGATGTAACAACACTTATGCAAACTGGCTAAAGGATATAGTCATAAACAACCTCTTGAAATATATAACAATAAAGTCAAATTAGGGTAAGGTAATCAGAATATATACATTTATATCTGTATGTTTGTTCTTAGAAAATGGATAATATCTACCAAAAGATCTTAGAGAGCTGTGCTAGGTGTGTCAGAGCATCAAATATTTGTGACTTATTATTGTCGAGGTTTATAGGTAGCAATAAATTTAGCATACAGCAACTTGGAAAGCTTCAGTATCATGGTAATGGGCCATAAAACTTATCTATTCATCTAGATGGTCTGCTCCAGTTATTTGTACATGTAGAGAACTATTGATTGCACATAAGATTATGCAAAATAAGTCTTGTATATGGGCAAACTCTTTCTACATGAAGTAAGAATTTGTTAGTAGAACTGGAATCTTAACAATTTAAGCCATTATTAGTCAAGATGCTTCATTACACAAAATACTTACAGACAAAACCACCAGTATTATTCCTCCTCCAACTGCTAGTACAGGTAAAATTGTTATATGACCACTGAGTTTCTAGTCTTTTCCCTGGCATTATAATCACCTTTCTGCTGCTGCTCTGGGTCATGTCAGTAGCTGCAGATGGATGGAGATGGGGTGGTTATGGCAAGTCATGATCCACAGTCCTTTACCTGGAGGAATGTGGTGTTGATGGCTTCTTTTTCCCTTGAGGGCACACTTGGGGTCACCTATCTTTGCTGGTGTGCTTTTATACTTTGTTTCCAGTATCTGCATGTTTGGGATACAGTCAAATTTATGTGGTAGACATGAATGTATATGGTATTTTTTGCATATGTTGCCTACCTGTTATTTTTTCTTGATACTTAGAAGTTGGCTTTGCCCAACTATATATCTGAGCTTTAGCTGAGCACTGGTGACCTGTTTATAGCCCTCAGTGCCAGCCTATGCCCCACCTCTTATCATCCCATCCTCCAGTATCACACTCCAGTACAACTCATCTGTGTCCCTACCTCTCAAGGCCTCAACTATTATACAGGACCTGTGTTCTGCACTGCTTTGTTAACCATAAATATCTCATTTTTGCACTGAATGGTCACTTGCTACTTCTATCTGTACAAAACTGTTACTCAATGACAAGTGAAAATACAGCAAGTAGCTAGAGTTTTCTGGGCAGGAAAATTTAAAAAAGGTAAAGCTAGCCCTAGTCAAAGCAAAAAAAAAGACAAGTTCAGGCAAACCAAAGATGGTGATGCCTGGTCTTTTAAACTCAGTACAAAGCCTGTAGTCTCTTACTTGCAGTAGCAATTCTATATAACTGGGTTAAAGAGCTACTGTAACTCTAGCCTTTTAAAAAGCTGTTGCCTAAAAGTATAGTTTTTATTTACATCACTAGTTCAGATGCTATCTAAATGTGTTAAATCTCTAGAAACTATGAGCTATATTGACTGCTCTGCATGATTATTTACACTGTTTTGACTGAACTGCCCAAATTATGTTCCAGCTCAATAGAAAATCAGGAAAGAATTTCCTGGAGGCAGTCGTAGACCTACTTAGGAATTGAGGAAATTATTCAGTGACTTTCAAGTTTGCTACTGAAAAATAAAATGCATCTGTATTTATACATTAGGTAGGCTACACTGAGTAGCATATAGCCTAGGTAAGGAAAAAGGGTAAAAAGGTAGGATGAAGTTCATTCTGAGGTCAGCCTATTCCACCAGGTCCATCAGTATAAATTAAATCAACCTCAGGACTGCTCTGACTTATGCTGGCTGCCAACAGCCTTAGGTAAATAGACTGTCAGTTTGATCAGTCAAACATAACTGAATCCAGTCCCTGTTGACTTGAGAGATGGGGTGGTGTAGCAACAGTTATACCCGTTATCTTCCCTGTAAGGATTTATATCCAGCCATAAGTCTGATAAAGGAATATTTTTTGTCAATTGTATTGTGTTTATTAAGGGTGAGTCAGAGACTGCATAGTTTGCATGGACAGTTGACCATTTGTTTTCACAGTGTGTACCACTTCAGTGCTATCAGTTTGAAGTGTAGTAGGTGGCTTTGGGGGGAGGTATTTCTGTTGACTACTGTTGGAACCTCCATGGGATCCATAAACCACCAATAACTGTTTGTCAGTGAGCAGCCCCCACCATGAGGGGGGCTGAGCCCAGGGTGAGGTTATCCTGGTGCAGGCCATGCCCTCACAGCTGTGTCCCTGTCCCTCCAGGCAACAGCCTGTGATATGGTGAGAATATGAGCCAGGTGAAGCCTACAACCACATTAATTTTGATTTGCAGCAAGATCTGCCGCCTCCTCTGATGCCAGTTGCAAGACCTTTGAGGCTTTGCTCCTTGCTCCTCTTTTCAGCCACTGCAAAAGCTGCTGACTGACAGCTCACTGATATGATTCCCTAGCCTGATGCACCTACTGGTATCTCACAGTAGAGGAACAAAGCAGTATTCAGGAGCTCCCATGGCAAAGGATATTTCCCCCTGCTCTTTCCAGAATGTTCCACTCCTCCATTTCATCTTAGTGGAGCACAGTGTAAAACTGACAGCATGCAAATAGGATAGAAACCACACAGCCAGGGGTCCTATGGCTATACACATTTCCATGCATATACATGGAAAAACCTTGATTTCTCAGTACTCTGGATTTCCTGGTAAATCTTGCAGAACGTGATCGGATTTGTCCTTGCAGTTTAGACTCCTAGACCTATGCTAGTTAGACTTCTCAATACCTAAAAGAAAATGAAGCTATTCTCAGTCTTAGAACCACAAACATCATTAAAGCAAGGCTCTAAAATGTTATTTCCAAGCACATTAGTTTGTCTTTATTTAGCTACAAGTAGTAGCAGCCTGGGAAGCCTCACCCAGTAGATGTGGTAGAAGCTCACGTCTGTCTCTTGCACTTCTGCTGGATGGGCCCTGGATATACCACCTATACCCAGGTGGTAGCTCTGTCTCCTTTCACACCTGACTGGGCTCCTGGGCTCACTCTGCCTTGTTGGGGCTGTCTCTGGAGTCTGTAACACACCCCTGTGTCTGCCCACAGGCTGGGGTCCCACTGGTGAGGGCATGGACCCTTACAGGGTTGCCTCAGCTCCTAGCTTAGCCTCCTAGAGCTGATCTGCTCACGCCAGCCCCTTTCTTCTTGCTATTCTAAACCTTTTGCTTTGTCAATACCTGGCCTGGGCTCTCCAGTGGAGGAGCATCAGAAGGACTCGCATACAAGAGCAGATGTGGAAGAACAAGACCAAGGAAGGCCTTAGCATCTGCAAAATTCTTTCTGTAAGAATTGCTTAAAAGGTCAGATTTTTATTTAGTGAGGTATATCTTCAAATGAAAAATTGTTCTTCAAGTTGGCTAATGGCTGCAGCAACTTACTGCAATATTAACTCTGTGGTCTGGGCCAGCCTTTTTAGTCTCAGGCTGTGTAAACAGAAGCAATTTTTTTGTGACCTTGATTATAGATTGCAAGAGATTTGGGGAGAAAATGAAATTTAAACATGGGTTTTCTTCATTTTAGAGCAAATTAAGAAGAATATTTTTTTTAGTTCTTTAGATATTTTAGTCCATTGCATTTTAGGAAGGTTATAATTGTACAAACACCGAAGAGAAAGATCTTTCTGTGAGAGATGCACACTTTGTTGTTGTCCAGCGTGTGTATTGGTATTGATGTCTCCAGGCTTATAACCCTGATATAGTGTAGAATGGAAGCCAGCTGGGGCTTTGCAATTTCAGGCAGAAATATTAATGTGGTGACAGGGGTGAGGCTGAGACGAGTTTGCTGAGACACTTATGAAAATCACCAGTCTAAATGGCATTTCACATCTTAGCTGAGTTCTCAGATGACCTCTAAAATGTTCTTATCTTTATCCTGAGTTATCCACGATTGTGAAAGAGACAGGGGCTACTGACTGGTGATCAGAATCCAAATTTACTGTGAGCTACATATGCTTATGTACCATTCTAGGAAGGCCAGTAATTTTTTTACTACATTGGATTAAACATCACACAAACAAACATACGTTTTGCAACATCTCTTCTACTTGATTCAATCTTTTACCCTGTTGCCAGTATTGATCCAAACTTTTTGCAATCTTCAGAGCTCTGTTTGTTCTTATTAAGGCATCTTGGTTATCAAGCTGCTTATGCTAATTAATTCCACAGTACTCTCTGTCTTACCAGGCCAGTAATGTAACTGAATAAATTGGACAGAATTAATGTTTCTGGATCCTGGCTTTAGGAAATGACAATTGCTTTTACATGCTCAAAGGGATGCAGAGTGTCTTTGCTCTTTTGCAGCATTTTGTCATGGTCAAAGTTTGTACTGATGTGTGTCATTAGTTTGATTTCTGTTCTCATGAAATTTGTGGAAATTTACAGTTGAGGGAAGAGCTACTATGGACAATAATGAAATTTTATGTATGACTTCCCCAACCCATTCTTCTAACGCTGAAATTCTAATTCTGTATATCCACTCCTACCAATTACTGACTTCCTTCTTTTGTCTTTTTTGTTATCCCTTGCTTCCTCTCTTTACTGTTCCTAGCAACTGCTGCTAGGAATTTCCTTGGAATGGCTGCTGGACTTCCTTTACACATACACAAGTGAGTTAATATGGCCTTCTGCTCCAGAAAGCACATATTGAAGGCTCTTTGGAGAGTAGCATTACAACAATTAAGTATTTTTGTTGGCACACTGTCTGAAAATTGTTTGCTTTGACTGTCTCTGCAGCTGTTTTTTAAGTGTAGCTTCTTATCTTTTTGGCTAGATGGTGACACCTTCCTGCAATTTTGTGTAACCTTTGCTGAATTCAGAGATAAGTAATAATTTGTAGCACTCTTATTAGAAGCTAAATGTAGTCCTCTATTACCATGTTGAAAATACATAAAGTCCTTTAATCTTAGCACAGGTATTCAGCAAAGAAGACTCAGCAAAAATTTATTTTCTTTCATAAAACTGAGCTTGATAACCAATGTCGTGCCTGTTGCCCTCTCCCCTTCCAAAAGAGGCTGTGCAAGAATAACCAGAGGAGGGTCTGTTGCAAGGATGGCAGAAGAGGATCACAGATGGCAGCTAGCTAACATGGTTGCTGAGCTGGAAATCCCCACAGAGCTAATAGCTTGCACAGCTCACAGCCAGCATGTCTAAGCAGCTGCTGAGAGGCTTGGGCTTAGGAAAGTGGCATTTCTATGGGTCTTCCAGGTTGCACGTATGCCTTCTCTTCTGTAATAGCTGGGCCTTATGTCTTGGATTTACTCCTTTTGCCATACCCTAAATATCAACATCCCCTTATAGTTTCTCCACTTTTGCCATCAATGTGCTTTTCCCTGCACTTTGCCCTGCAGCTCCTCAGAGCCACCACACTCCCAAGTGCTCTCTGCTGTTTTCTTAAATGTTTCTAGTCCATGTATCTTCCCAGGCTCATTTCCCCGGCCCCATATACTCTGTGGGATCTCAGAGGGCAGTAGCCTCCAGCCTGGGAACAGTGAAAGGACAGCTCAGCTGAGCGTGCTGTCAATAACCTGTGTTATCTAATGTGCTTCTGCTCTGCATCAAACAAGTGGCTAAAGCACATAAATTAGATGCTGAGAGGATGCTTTTTTGTTGTTGTTGCTGTTGTTTCGCTGCTGTTTATGAACCCAAGCTTTGCAGGCCCAGGGTGCAGCAGAGTTGGTGACGGGGGTAGGTAGAGTGGAAGGAATTACTGATCCTTTACCTCTGTCAGTGCTATCTGCGCCTCCTGCTGCTGGCAGAGAGACCAGGCAGCTCCAGCAGCCACTGGAGACAGCATTTAGTACTGCTTGTGGGCTCCTATGTGAGTAAGGCTGTTTTTCCCAGAGCGTGTTGTTTGCAATGTTTCTATAACCAGGAGGTTTGTAGGTGGGGATGCAAGGCTTGGGTCTAGTTTGAAGGGCAAGCAATATGGGTTGAAATACTGCATTCCTCTCAATACTTATTTTAAGTGACCTTGTTAGGAGAGTTTAGTTTTCAATTTTAAGTTCAGCAAGTATTGGAGAAAACCCCAACAAGACTCAATACCACCACTCCCTTCAAACCCTAAAAAACCCCCCAAAAAACAAAAAACACACACAAACCAAAAAACAACCCAAAAAACAAGGCAAGCAAAACCTGTGGAAAATCCAGTGGAAACTGAACTAGAGTTTTTGTTCTTTAAAGTTCTGACTGTGGCTGCTGTTATTGTGGTCAAGTGGTTTCTTGTTCATGCTCAAAAAACAGAGTGCTAGGAAGATTTCAGTATGTAGGTAGTGTTTCAGTTCTTTGCCAAATACGAGTATTCTCAGCTGTCTGAAATTTTGGGCAATGGGAGTTGCAGTAATATTGGAGCTTATGAGATAGTTTAAAAAGAGAGTAGCTAAAGTGCAATTTCTAATCACCCTGAAAGGCACCTCCTAAACAACAGAAAGCTGCTTTTTAAAACTCCATTTAAAAGGGAAAAATGTGTGTTGAGTAATTGTTCTGCATTTAGCCCATTAAAGTTTGAGGATGGTGGCTTTTCCAAAATCCTGCTGTCTGTTGGCCAAGTTGGGATCAAAATTACCTGTACTGAAACAATTAAGGACTTTACTGTTTTAAGATTAAATTTTCTTTGATTCCCTTAATCTAAAGTTTTAAACAGTTCTGTGGGTGTCTGAACAAACGAAGATCCAGGAAGGAGGGAAAGAGAAATCAGAGAAAGTGGTGGCTGATAGCATTCTTTGGTTTGTGAATTGATCTTGTTAGGTTTTCTTTCAGTAGGCAAAAATTGTGCTGAAAGCAAACATTGTCATGTAAGCTCGATAGGAGAGGAATGTAACTCTTTATTATATTTTTGTAAGTGGGACAGGACAAGAGGGAATGGGCAGGGCTGATACACACGGAGTTGTGCCGGAACATGAGGAAGAACTTCTTTACTGTGCAGGTGACCACACTGGAGCAAATTGCCCAGAGAGGCTGTGGAGTCTGCTGCACTGGGGACAATCAAAAAATGTCTGGACACAGTCCTGTGTCTGTGTCATGTGCTCTAGGATGACCCTGCTTGAGCAGGGAGGTCGGACCAGATCATCCACTGTGGTGCCTTCCAACTTGTCCCATTCTTTGATTCTCTGAAAGCTAATTGTGTTTTTAATGCAAAATAGCAATGTTTTTGCTTGACAGGATGTGGCTCTTAGGGTAATTTGAATCTCCTATAAGAAGAAAACAGAATTCAGCTGCCTAGTAACATGCTAAATATAATTACTCCCTTGTTTATGGTGTTTTAGGAAGGTCTAAGTAATTTTGTCCTATAAACAGGCATTTTAATGCCTTCTGTTGTAATTTAAAATAGGAAAGTGTGCTATTGAGTCACTAGATAGCAATGTGATAGAGATAACGGAGATAATGTTTACCAGTGGTATGTCTGCAAGCTAAAAGCAGGAAAAAGCCAGTAATAAGAATAAAATACTGTTTTTATATGTTGCTGTATGTATTTGAAAAAATAAACTGTTATCTTAGATGCAATAGGGAAGCTTGAACTTTCTTATCAAAGAACTGGCACCAGGACACATGATAATCCAGGGGAGAAAAGTTGAGTGTATTCAGAAAATTAAAGACTTTTTGGATGTGTCTGTTCTTGGCTGCTGTCAGAATTGGCAGAGGTGACCTCAACAACTTTTTCATTGCCCACTTTCCTGAGGTTTTGAGACCCAGTGCTGCAACTTGCATGCTAATGAATTGAACTAAATAGAAATTGTATAAATATATAATTACTATTATATAATTATATATTTATTATATGTAATTATATATTATTACTAATATATAATTATATAATACTGCTGTGATTTTTGACACATTTTTTAGCTACTTGATTTTAGTGTGTTACCTCACCTGTCCCTCTTTTTCCTGTCAAAATATAGTGCAAGCCCCCAAAGTGATCCTGAGAGAGCCACTGGGCCTGATCTAGACTTCATGGAAGAGATAGAAGACCTTGCAAAGGAGTTTATTGATACTACAGAGAAAGCCAAGGCCTTAGAAAAGCTTTGGGAGGAAAACTCAAGGCTCTCAGGTAAGCTGTGATTTTTCTAAACATTAATTTCTTTGCCTATTGGTTAGTGATAGCCATCAAATGAAAGAATAGTTTGATTGTTAAAAATAAAATTAGGCAACTAAAATTTTAGCTAATTTTAAAAAGCCACTTTTATGATTGCTAACACTGTGGCCATCAAAATTATCAGAAAAAACCCCCAAGTTTCTAAAACTGTGTCCTTGTATACTTGAGAGTTATGAAAACACTGAGAGGAAAGCTTAAAAGAGAAGGATTATAACCAGAGTGCAAGGTTACTTGTTCTATCATGCATTCAAAAGGAGTTTATGTGGATTTAGCTCTCCCTCCCCATGTTTTTCTGCTGTACTAAAGAGAATAGGAATGGAAAACCACGGTAGCTCACACCTGGTGACCTTAGGTGACCTTCAGTCGTGCACAGAAAGATTGAGACTAGAACTAGCAGGGCCTGAGTCTTCTGTTCCATTTCCACCCATATTGCACAGCTTTGTTTGCTGCAATGGGGGTACTGAAGACCTCCCACTACCCTGTGTCTTTGGTTGGGTTTTCAAGCTCAAAGCTTGAGGTGAAATTATAGTTTCCATGCCTGGCTATCTGGTAGCTGGGACATTCATCTAGTGCTGATAATTTTTCCTCACTAAAAATTGAACAGTAAGCAATGTCTTTTAAACTGTATTTGTGATTACTGTAAAAGTATTGGGAAGCACAGAAAATCAAATGGACCATTGTCTCGGGAATATGATTTGCTTCATCTGCCTTTACTTTTCTTGAAACATTCTTTGTGCACTACTTGCTCTTGCTTATAATATTGATTCTTCTAAAGTTAATAATGCTTCTCTTTAAAGGAAATTGTTTAATTTTACAGGGCTCCATAACATCACCACTTTTCTTACTGTAAGTATTTTTTATGGTCTATTTCTAGATTACAGTTCTGGCATTTAAGGCATCTTTATTGTAATGGCTAGAAATGTTTATCATGTCAAGCTTAAGTAAACTATACTAAAAAAAATGTGTTTGAAGGGAAAAAAATCTTGTGAATTTGATGGATGTTCAATGGTTTCTAGATTATTTATTTAAACCAGTCTAGGTTGTTAGTAGCTGAAATCCACAACTATTCAAAGGATATTTGTTTATTAGGAGCAATTTAAAATTGCATCGTCAGATGTTCTTTTTTCTATATTTGATTTATTGTTACAGCTACTTCATGAAACCTAGTTTTTCAGTTTATAACTTGAAATTAAATGGCATTTTTCTAGTAACATTTAAAAATTTCTCATAAGATCACTGATTGAAAGGAGCCATACTAATATTAAATTCAATTTCTGGAATGGAATGTAGAATAGAAAGAATGTATTTCTCAAGATTAAGAAAATATTAAGTTGATGGTAGATGATCATTATTAGAAACAACTTGTATGCACAAACTTCTTTTTGTATAATGTCACCATTATGCAAAAATGCCCTAGTGAGACATTAATTTAGAGTAGCAAAGACTGCACAATAAAAAAGCATGATAAATCCTATTTAGCATAGGCATCATATTGTGTAGTCCTATGAAAGAAGTTGTTTTATCCCAGGCAGTTCATCTTTAAAGAGCCATTCTTATAACTTGATATTTGAGATGCCCACAAGCCCTGCAAAGAGCAATGAGGCTAGGATTGCAAGGCCTGGGCAGTCCCCTGATCTTTTTACCCTGGACTTACAAATTCATTGTGGTGCTAAAGAGTTTCTTGTGCTTGAGAGCTCAGAGATAATCCCTCCCTTGGTTACACTTCAGAGCAGAAAGAGATGCCTTAGCTTTACTTCCAGCTCCATTTTGCCATTCAAGCACAGGGACAGATCAGAGACAAAGCTTCCATGAGTTCAAAATACCACCAAAATAATGTGGTCTATTTCCAAACCTAGAGCTATATTTCCACTTGGGGAAAAATATTTGGAATGGTTTAAAATTCAAGAAGGTCAGGGAAATAACAGGAACCTGCTTTTTT
>VWZN01019451.1:112096-129043 GCA_013396955.1 Regulus satrapa | reverse complement strand
CCTGCCATTCCAGCACTGTCACTTGTGGAGTCCCCTCTGCCTGCTCTGGGAACAGATGCTGCTGGACTGGGTTTGCACAAAATGAATCAGAGGGTACATGGAAGGAGAAGGTTTTTTTCTCTTTTGTTATCATCCTGATTCATGGTGTTCATGAGTTGCTGATTCTCAGCTTTGCAAGGCAGAGGTTCATCCCCCCCCCCCACTGGGCAGGCTGGCAAGGGGTGTGCAGCCACTCCTTCACAAAGCAAGTCAACCAAAACCCACCAAAACGGACAATGAGGGAGCAACATTGTTCTTTCCCAAAAGCTCTGAGTGCCATTAAACACTTAGAAATTAGTATATTGCCATTGGAAGATGAAAGTTCCTGATGTGACCTTCCAATTGGATTAATACCTTCCATTTTGGGAACTTGACACCAACCACATTGTGGGGTTGCTATTACGAACACTTAAAATCCTCTGTGCACAAGCAGCATTTTAGGTGCTGATTCCTAAAACCTTAAATCCCCTGTGTGTTTCTTTGCAGAATTTCTTTCCTATTTGCAGAATTCCTTTCCTATTCTGGCTGCTTCTGGAGTTATTTGGGCACAGGCCCGAGTCCTTGCTGCGCAGACTGACTGCTCCCACCAGGCCATTCTCTCAGAGTCGTCATCATCCATCACTCTGGGGACAGTTAACACATCAGAGCTGTGTTGTGACATCTGTGAATGAAGCAGGCAGAAAGAAGGTCCCTCTGAAGGTTGTTATTTTGGCCAAGCCTGTCCTCACACTCCCAACTCCGGGCAGCTGAGCAATGTGTTTGTGAGTGATCGCAAGTGCATCTTGTATCCAGCAAATTGGGGCTTATCCAGCTTTTAAAATGAAATTCCACAGCATCCTGCCAGCCTTTAAGTGTGAATCACAAATCAAAATGGGCTGCTGGAAATGTGATTGAACAGTTAATTAAACAATTGCCATGGAGGCAGCTCCCAGCAGTTTTAACAAAACTCACCTTCAACTTTGTGTATTTTTTTGGTTGTAGTTGACTCCTGTCTATACCAGGTGACAGCAGACTAACACAGAGTTTTAAAATGCCACAGACTGAAGACAGCTTACTTTCCTAAATTGCCAGGTAGGTCACCAGTTTATAAAAGTCACAAAGAGCCAGAAGGAGCTTCTGAAGTCTGGTGGTATAGCACCTTCCTCTAAAGCTTCATATTTATTCAGCCTCAGTGGGTGGCTGCCACTCAGGAAGTGTCCCAGGGTTCAATTTTCAGCCTAAATCTGTGGATAGAGGGTGGACAGAGGTGCTTTGTCAGGAATATTTTTTTGAGCTGCATCGGAAAATGCTGTGGAAGTGAACCTTGAGGTGCATTTCATACAGGAAATACTTGGTGCATTGCTGTCCATGGATGTAAGTAGTTATATGGCCAGACATTTATGTTTTATCACAACATCATTCCTGGATCACTGTTAAGATCCATTCCTGCCAGAGGAACCTTTCTAAGGAGTGTCAGAGCCATGATAGGATGGTGTGACATTCAGATTGTTAAAAATAGGTTTTCTAAGGTGGAAGGAGCACAGAGATTTTTAAACCTGTCCTTCAACACTGGAGAGGTCTGGTTTTAATACACATAATAAATAATTCCCTCACTTTCCAGGCTGATCAGCACCTTGAAGTTGAAGGTAAAATGAATCAATATCTAACAAATTTTGGGACAGGAGCAGATTCATAAATCCTCAGCAGGGTTGTTATTCAAATCTTACTGTCTTCCACAGTAGCTGCCTTGGGAAAGGGATGGGAGAACTTTGTTGGGGGAAAGAGGTTTAATCTTTTGACTATACTAATACAATAAGCTTCTGCTGTGGCCTGTGCTCTTGGGGAGGGAGGGGGGGGCAGCAGAGGGGAGGTGCAGGCTCTGGTACCCACCAGAGCACATCCAGGCTGGCAGCAGCAACAGCTTTGGTGTTGCTTTCTCTGCCTCTCCCTCCATTTTCCCAACCACAGCTTTTCCCCATAATTCTCATTTAAAATAAATAAATTTACAGAGATCATGCAGGCTGTGCTTTAGCTCCTCTGGAGAGCAGCAGAGCTAACAGGGAAAACACAGGCGGCTGTTCCACTGCATATCTGAATGGTTTCTGCTGTGGATATGTGATGGAAATTGTCCTGGCCTGACATTCTTTGGCTGGTGGCAGGGCTGGATGTGCTGTATCTTCCCTGTTTTTCAGGATCCTTGCCCTGTTTGCAGCTGGCTGGCCACTGAGCAGAGAAAGCATGGAGAGCAGTGAGGGGAATTATTCATGAAGGTATGCAGTGGGTTGACCCTGGCTGGGTGCCAGACACCCACCAAAGTCTGTATCACTGCCCTCCACAGCTGGACAGGGAAAGAAAGTATAACAAAGGTTCATGGGTTGAAATAAGGATTGGGAGAGATCCCTCACCCTAAACTGTCAAGCAAAACTGACTTGAATTAGAGATGTTAATTGAAGTTATTACTAACAAAACCAGAGCAGGATAATGAGAAGTAAACAAACCTTAAAAACATGTTCCCCCTCATCCTTCCCTCCCCTGCTCTAACTCCTCCCCCCCCAGCAGCACAGGGAGATGGAAATTGTGGTCACAGTCAGTTCATCACAAGTTGTTTNTTACTAACAAAACCAGAGCAGGATAATGAGAAGTAAACAAACCTTAAAAACATGTTCCCCCTCATCCTTCCCTCCCCTGCTCTAACTCCTCCCCCCCCAGCAGCACAGGGAGATGGAAATTGTGGTCACAGTCAGTTCATCACAAGTTGTTTCTGCTGCTGCTTAGGGAGAGGAGGAGTCTTTCCTGTGCTCCAGCATAGGGCCCCTCCCACAGGAGACAGCTCTCCATGAACTTCTCTGATGTGAGTCCATTCCGTGGGCAGCAGTTCTCCACAAACTGCTGCATTGTGCAGTTATTCTTCCATGGGGTCAGTCCTTCAGACTCAGCCTGCTCCAAGTGGATGCCCCACAGGCTCACAAGTCCTACCAGAAAATCTTGTCCAGTGTGGGCTCTTCTCCGTGGGTCTGCAGGTCCCTGGACAGGCACAGGTTTCTTACAGGTTCACAGCCTCCTCTCAGGCATCCCCCTGCTCCAGTGTATGGTCCTCCATAGGCTGCAGGTGCATCTCTGTGCACCCTGGGCTGCAGGGGGACAACCTGCTGCACCTTGCTCTGTACCACAGGCTGTAGGGGAATCTCAGCTTGCACCTGAAGCAGCTCCTGCCCCTCCTTCTTGACTGACCATACCACACCTTGCTGTCTGCAGGGCTGTTCCTCTCACATATTCTTACCCTATTCTCTGGACCAAATTCTGTCTGCCTAATAAGTTTTTTTCTTCTTCTTAAATATGTTATCCCAGAGGTGTTTCCACCTTTCCTGATTGGTTCAGCCTTGGCCAACAGCACATCCATCTTGGAGCTGCCCAGAATGGGCTCTGCTGGACATGGGGAAACCTCCTGGCAGCTTCTCACAGAAGCTGCCCTTGTAGCCCTCTGGCTACCAAAACCTGGCAATGCAAACCCAGTACAATGTAACAGAGAGTTTATTTCAGCAGTGTTGGATTTGGAATGGAGTTCAGTTAGTGACAGGAAGACAGGGCGCATAGCCTCAAACTGCACTAGGGAAGTTTAGGTGGCATATCAAGAAGAATTTTTTTTACAGAAGGAGTGGTCAGGCACTGAAAGGGGCTGTCCAGGAACATGGTGGAGTCCCCATTCCCGGAGGTGTCCAAGGAATGACTGGACATGGCACCCAGTGCTCTGGGCTGGGTGACAAGGTGGGGGTCAGACACAAGTTTGACTCAGTGATCAGCCTGTAGAAAACCTTGGCTCACACTGAGCTAGGGCACTGCCAGTGTTTGATTCAGAAACTTAAGGGAAAAGTGGAAGATACAGTGGAGGAAATGGACTTGGACATCTCTGGTGTTCTGCCTCCTGCTTCTTAGGGCAGAAGGGACCATGTCTCCTTACAGTTTAGGACAGAGCTTGAGTTTAAACAGAGGCTGTGTTTGTGGGGCTGCCCACATCAAGAGGGAGCTGTTTGCTTTATGAACACAGTGGCAACATGGTGTTAAAATTTGTGAGGTAAAACTGCTGCAGAGGGTCTGTGGGGCCATCTGGGCTTACAACCCATTTGCCCAGGGAGCCACGGCTTCATCATGGGGCTGGGCTGTGGTTAAAGCAAATCTTGCCTTGTCAAGTGAGGTCAAACCACACCAAGAGGTGCAGGATGCGGGAGCGGAACTCGTGTTTGCATGGCACTTCAGGCAAGGCAGTGGGTCTCCCCAGTCCTCCACAGGGACCAGGGTGTAGTGGTTTACCTCACAAAAAAGATGTCCTGAGTTCTGCTAGGGCTGCCAGATGGGATTCCCAGCCTACTGCATTACTGTGGGACCACTGGCTCCCTTGCTGCAGCTCCCTGGAGAGCCCCTCTGTCCCCTGCTCTGTCCCACTGCCTGTTCCTCCTGCTTTCAGGGCAGTGGGGAGCATGTGTGCTCGTGTGTATGTGGGACAGAGGATGTGGTTTCTTGCCTGTGGAGCTGGTCCATGAGAGGAAGAGAGGCTTTGGTAACCTGTGGGAAGGATGATGTTTCCCTCCCGTGCTGGGCTTTGAGCAATTTCAGTATAGGGTGACACATAATGAAAGTGTCATCGCATCCTGATTTCACTGTACAGAAGTGTGCTGAATCCAAGCCCTACAGTGATGCTCCATTCCTGTTCACGAGCCTCCCTCCTGCTCCTGCCTCTCTCCTGCTGCCCAGCATGACGTGTTATTCGAAATCCCTGTGTGTTTAGATTCCCACTCGCCTCAGCCTCCCCGGGGCTCCGGGGCAGCACTCGCTGCCGTTCAACGCCGCTGCCGGAGCAGGGACCTGCTGCTGTGTCACCTCCGTGTTGCTCATGTGCGTGACGAGTCGGTTTCTTTCCCGGGCTGGAATGAGAGTCCCCGGAGCCGCTCGTATCCGCTGTCACGGATGCCGACAGAGAGGACGCGATCCCTGCGTCGTGGCCGCTCTGCCCCTGCGTCCTGCCCGGCAGCTGCCCGCTCCTCCCGCACAGCTGTGCCGGCCACGCTCCCTTCTCAGCGAGGGACCCGCTCCTCCCAGCCACGGCCTCGCAGGAAGATTAGAAAGAGATTTCTTTTCAATCTATACAAGAATTCACAACTGTGAAGGGGAGACAAAAACATTCTTGAGCCGAGGGCACAATATTGTGCGAGGGAGGCCCGGGGGGGCTGCGGGATTACTGTAGCGCAGTCCAGGGTCGCCTCGCTTGCACCTGCTGTTTGCTGAAAGGCTGATGCTGAGCAACAAGCAGCTGATGCTGAGGCCCCGTTGTCAGCCTGAATGGGGGGAAAAAAGGCTGGAGCAGCGTGCTTGCCAAAGGGAAATGGCAGGCGGCCCAGTGCCAGCGGGAGGAGGGAGCCGGCAGTGGAGGGACAGCAGCCGACTCCCCCTTGGCACGTGGAGCTCCGGGCAGACCCGGAGGTGTGGGTCTGTCTGAGGATCTGTCATTTCAAAGGTATCCAGGAGAAAGGGGAGGATCCTGAACCTCTGAAGAAGCTGAGGAGGTTGAGAGCACGAGCTCTCTCCAAACCACCATACAGGGTCCAGTGCTGAGGTGCCACAATGGGCGAGAGATGATGTCCCCAGCAAACTCAAAACTGAAGTAGCTCTGCTGCAGGGCACCCTGCCCTTGGCCACTGCTGTTCCCCAGGCAGGAAGAAAGGCACTTTTCAGGAAGAATTTCTTCATGGAAAGAGCTGTCCAGTATGGTAGTGGGCTGCCCATGGAAGTGGTGGAGTCACCATCCCTGTAGGTGTTCAAGGAACGACTGGATCTGACACTCTGGTCTAGTTAACAAGGTGGGGATTGTTAACCAGTTGAACTGGATTATCTTGGACATCTTTTCTAATCTAAATAATTGTGGGATTCCCTGATCCTGCTGTTTCTGCTCACAGTCCCTGCTCTGGGTAGGGACAATAAGAGTCAGATAGATGTGCCCTGCAGCACGAGGATCAGAGTGGCAGTTGGAACACTCAGCACTGTCACCCAGAGGTGCTGAGGCACCTTGATCTCTCTGGGCTCTACAATGAGCACTGAATCACCCTGCTCAGCTCATCTGTGGAACATCACTTCTGCTCCCAGCAGGATCCCTACTGTGATTTAGCACCTGGGTATTCCTGCTAGCATGAGGAGAGGGAGCTGCTGAGAGGGGATGGCCTAGCCCCATCCCTGCCGACCAGACACTCAGGAAATCCCTAGGGATGACTTTTTGCTTGAGCATAACTGAAGCTTCCAGCACTGGGAGCCTCCATGCAGCTCCCCTAGGAGCTCCCACTTCCCCAAGGAGCTGGCAATGCATCAGCACTGAACAAGCTCACTCGGGGCTGGTGTTCCCAAGAGCCAGTGTCTCCAACATGGATCTGCAGAGCTCCCTCATGGGACCATGATGGTGTGTGGAACTCGAGGCTGGTAAGGTCTTTCCTGGATCTTTATGGGGACCATCTCCTTCTCTGGGGGCAGTCCTAGCACTCACATCCCTGTTGAGAAGGGACATCACTCCCTTTGCAGGGATCACTTTGTCCATGAGAGCCACTCTCTGTCTGGGACTTTGTACTGGTTTCTGCGTCGCAGCATGCAAGAGCACCTACCCTCCTGTATACTTACTCAGCACGTCTTGGAAAACTGGAAGTCTTCCTGCAGCTTCCGCAGGCTGCTTTTGTTCCTAGAAAACCCCCTTCATCTCATGTTTTCTCCATGGCAGTATCTCCTGGAAGCCATAGGCAGGATCGAGCCCTTTTTTCCTGGTGTCCTTTCCATACAGGTCAGAACCTAAGCACCCCTGAATGCCCCAAAACTGGCTGCATACTGCGTCCTCCTTCCTCTGCCACCAGTCCTGGGTCCAGATGGAGGTGAACCTCCTCAGAAGCAGGAATCCTTTGTCTCCTGCTTTTTGTTTGATTTGCCTTTGCTCCTAAACCAGGATGTGCTTGGAGAGAGGCTATGCTCTGGCATCTATGGATCTCAAGCCAGGAAGCTGCCAGGAGCCGCTGACAGGCAGATGATTGAAAAGCCAACACATTCCAGCAGGGCTGGTTTGAGTTGGAAAAAATCTGTTTTTTGGTGAAATGCAAAAAAATATGCTGCAAGTTTGGGCAGGTCCCGCCCCTGGGCTTGTGGTTTGTGAGGGCAGGGGTGTCACTGAGTCCCCAAAACTCAGATCCTTGGAAGGGAACAGAGCAGAACCAGACACAGCATCCCTTGGGAAGAGAGGGCTCATGGATTTGCAAGATCTTGCAAGATCCAGGGAATCCTTACCTCCATGGGTTTGCCAGGGAAATTTATTTACCCCTGCCAGGTGAGCACCTTCCCCACCAGAAGGACTGGGCCATGCTAAGGGGTAAAATAACTTGCCCAAGGTCACCAGAGTTGTCTGTAGCAGGGAAGAACAAAAATCCTGTGGGCTCTTGAGTCACCATCACTTTTGACCCATCTTGTGAATAAAAAATGCAGTTTGGTGCTTCTGGGTCTGGATTTGTTATCCAACCATCAATGATTATTACACCTTTCTCTGTGGAATTAGAACACGTTTTAAAGGCTTAGCATATTCCCTTCCCTCACAGAGCCCCAGGATAACCCAAACAGGCTCATTTTAATGACAGGTGGACCAAGACCAAAATCAGACTCATTTTTCTCTCGAGAAAGAGGTAGAAAAGCCACAGAACAGCCAAAAAAGGAAAGGCTGAGTACAGTCTGCATGGAGGCAAGTCACTGCTGCTCAGACCAGTGTCTTTAATTGCTGCATCGCTTCTGCCTGTGTCCAAGGAGCTGATCCCAGATGACTCCAAAGGACAATGTCATTTAAATCAATTATCTCACTATTTGGAGCCATCCACCCTCTCCTTCCTTCACCGTACAGCCACAAGTCCCATAATTTATTCATCCTTGGCTGCACTTAAACATCTGCTCCACTGCCATTTCAGTTCGACAGAGCATTAGCTTTAAAATTTCATGAAATGTTGTGCAGGTGGCAAAATCAGAAATTAAGGATTATAATCATGGCAAAGCTGGGGTGGTGAGCTGGCTCCAGCTCAGGACAAGAGACACCAGGAGTACTCCTGGGGATTTAATGCCCCTCAGGTGTTCAAGTCACATCTTTATTCCCTTTTCCTAAAGGTTAGGGGAATTTTTACATCACCACTGCTCTTAGGTGGATGTTAAAGTGAGGGGAGCATCTTGTGCTCATTGCTCCTTGGATTTTGTTGCTCCACTGCTGCTGCCCCAAATTTTTTCTGGCTGGGGGTTGTTTTTGAAGGATGATATGTGCCCTGAGAGGTGCCCAGAGACATCTTTGCCCACCAAATTGGGATTATCAGGATTTAATGATGTCCTCTGCCCCAACTGTCGCTGTGAGAAGAAAGAACCATGACTGGAGCCATGGCACAGTTCCCTCTCCAGCCCTAGGGACAGGCCACAAAGTAGGGATGAGGTACTGAAGCAATGCTGGTTTTAAGAAAAAAATTAGAAATCCATGTCTCCCAAATCCCTGCTTTCACCACAGAGTCACAACCCTCTAAAACACACTGGTTATCCACAGCAGTTCCCTGTGTTTATAGCTAATGAAGAGAGCTTTGGAAAGAAAATATTTGCTTTAGAAGTTCCTCTTTCATCTGTTAACCCAGTTTCCATCATCACACAGAGCTGGGTCAGAGGGATAGAGGAGCAGGAGGGAAGGCAGGGGACTGGCTGGGGAGGTTAGAAGGAATTGAGAGACCTCTGTTCCACTGGATCTGGCGCTGATGATGCTGAGGAGCTTCAGGATCCAGCAATTTCTGAGCCATCAGACATCCTGTCCTGCAGAGGAGATCAACTCCTACTCTTCTTCCCAAGCATTAAGAGGAAGGAAGACCAAGGGGATTATTTAGTGCTTGGCTGTGCTTTGATGCCTGGGAAGCTTCTGGAGTACGGGAGGTTTTAGATCTATTGAAGCACCTGGCAGATAACCAGGTGATAAAAGAGCCAGCATGGGTTTGTCACACAGAGATCACATCAAACCCTTGAATTCCTCTGTGCTGAGGAAACTGGATGTGTGGATGAAGGAGCTGAAATGAGACATATCCTGATTTTAGGAAGGCTTTAGATATCGTGCGACATTTTGGGAAGGAAACAATGCTGTTTGGGCTGGACACAGACCCACCGTGCTGCACAGCTTGCTGGAAAATTCTCTCCCAAAGGCATGCCAAGCTCCAGCTTTGGCAGGGCTCTAAGGGGCTTCCCTCTGTACCAGCCTCATGTTTGGTCCCCTGTGTTCAGTCTCCCTGGATCAAGGATGTTGTTTTAAAGAGAATAACCAGTCAGCTCTCCAAATCCAGTCCCTGTGCAGCAGGAAGGACTTGTCTGGACACCACCAACCCTCAGTGCTGGGTGAGGAGGCGGCAATCTGGGCAGTCCAGGGCTGCACAGGATCTAAGTGACAGAGAGCAGCACAGGGGTATTTGGTACAGAGATGATCATCTCAGACCCATATTTAGGGCAAGGCATAGGAGTAAACATGCACTGATTAAATTTTCAGGTTATGCTTTGAAGTCTCAAGGATAGGAAGAAGGGAGGAACTATCTCCAAAGCTTTGGGGCTTCAGTTTTATTTGGTTTATGGAAGGAAAACAAGTGGGGGGGAATGAGGGTGACTTTTAACCAGCTTTATCTCCACAGGTTGGGATAAGGCTCCCATCAGGACCTGCCTTGTTCCCCATTTTAGCTTTCCGCTTTGTACAGCTATGGATTCTCAGAGGGCAAACTGAACTTTACACTAAGTGACACTTTTTAGCAACTTTTCCTCCCATAAACTTAGAAAGGTGTTTTCATGCAGTGGGGCCTGGCTGGAACCTATACCAGTGTTCCAAGCAGACCAGTGCCTCAGTTCCCCCTGGTTTTGGGGACAAGGCAGGGCTGGGGCAACCCCTGACCACAGTGATGGAATAAGGAGGATTTATCTGGGTTGCTGCTCTCAGGTGAACTTTGGGAAGTTCTTATCACACCAGACCGTCACGCCCAAATGCATTCTCAGCACCCCCTGGGGATTTTTGTAGTTCCAAAGCCTCCACTGGATCCTGCCTAAACCCAGGCACAGACTCGAGGCTGTGAGAAGCCTGGGTGTGGTTCTTGGGCAGGAAGCCTGTTTTGGGGTGTCACTGTGGGTAAGGAGCTGGGGACAGCGGGATGGGACCTGGATACTGGGCAAGACTTGGGAAGGCTGTAAATAGGACAAACACAGTGGGACTGTCAGTACCTGAGTATCCCAAGGTACAAGATCCAGCACTTCCACGTACACCCAGTGAGCTAGGCTTGCCCAGGGCTTCATTTCCAATTCAGAAACCAGGTCCCTGTGAGTGTAGATCTGTCACTTTGATGGAGCAATCCACAACTTCCCTGGTTAATTGTCAAAGCACAGCACACAATCCAGGGCACTTTTCCCTCGGGAAAGTGGCTTCTCCTACCTGAACTGGCAAGAGAGCAGCCCCAGGAATTGGGAACATTGCATCATTCCCATGGCAACAGCCTGGGAGGCTGCAAATGGAGTATTATGATTTTGTTCCCCATTCTGGCACGAGGAGAAGCTGGGCTTTACGGGATTAAGCAGATCCCAGCTCAAACATCCAGGGTACCACTGGAGGGAATAATGAATAGTAATAGCAGAATAAATGGGTTTTGATCCAAGGCTCTGTCCAAACAGTATGAACAACCCACTTTGTTTAAGTTTGGTCGGTTTCCAGGCTCAGTGTGAACCCGCTGGGCGTTTCTGAGCTGGGACACAAGCACGGCAGTGCCACCATTCACTTTATGGACACTTCTGAGGAATAAACTGGTCGTTAAATGTGAGGCCAAGAGTGATCACTATCATCCAGGATCTCCTGAATTAAAGTTCTCTTTATTCCAGGCACCTTTGTATCTCAAAAGAGCAGAAATCTTTACACTGCAGGAATACTTAGGTGGACTACAAGTCCTCATGTGAGGACTCTAATGAGGATATTTGGATTAATGACTATTTTTGCAAGGGCTGCAGCAGCCAGGACATTGGGACAGGCCTGTGGCTGAGCCCAGAGCTGTGGCCACCTGCAGCCATGGGGCCTACATTCTCTGCAGCAGCTCCCCCATTGTCTGGTATCCTTGTCATCCCTCACTCCATCCCATGAGAAGATCCTGCCATTGGACATGTGGACAGGACCTCAACATTGATGGCTGTGGTAGCTCTGCTTGTTTTACAGCAGTTTTGAGCATGGCTGTTCCTCCCCTGCTATGGTGTCCCTGCATCAGGGTTTTTCTGTGCTCTCCTGACAGTACCAGCACTTGCTCAACGATCTGTCCCCTGACAGCCCTGTCCCTCAAAACCCATCCTGTGTTTCAAAGTCTGGAGGAAATGGTGCACTGAGGCTTCCTTTTTATCTTTCCTTTTTCTCACCCACTGCTATCAAACCAGAGTGAGGAAAGATGTAGGAAAGGAAATTAAGGATGGATTAAGGAAACACACAGCGTTTTCCCCAGCCAATTGCACATCTTCCAGATTCATCCCCAATTCAGATGACTCTCCACAGCAGCTCCAAATCCTTGAGTGCTGTCTGATTTACTTCCCATAGGAGACACCATCACTGGACAAACCCTCCTTTGCTCCGATCTCTCTCTTTTTTAGTATTTGTTATTTTAAGCCAACCCCTCAGGGATTCAATTTCTGTGCAGAATGTGAGGATTTAGCAACACAGCCCATGTTAATGCTAATAGGATTATCATAGAATCATGGAATCATTTAGGTTGGAAAAGACCTTTAAGACCATCGAGTCCAACCATTCCCCCGGCACTTGCAAGGCCACCACTAAACCATGTCCCTAAGAGGGAGATTTGCACAGGGGAACTCTAGACCTTCCCACTGCATGCCTGATGTATGGCCAACAAGGAATGGAGATGCAGCAGCTTCAGACTATGAGTGTTGAGCCCAAATTCACGTCCCTACCCCTGGGATGAGGCAACGGATTAACAGATGTGTGTGTGTGTGTGTGTGTGTGTGTGTGTGTGTGTGTGTGTGTGTGTGTGTGTATTTTCCCGCAACACTGAGATGTTGTTATTGTCTTAATGAAGATTCTGGAGCTTTTCCTGATGTCCCTTAAAAAGCCCACGGAGATATCAGTTTCTCCTTGCGCTGATCTTGCCTCCAGCTGCTGAAAGTAAGGAATGAAAAACAACCCTCAGGGCTGAAAACATCTCTGAATGGAACTCTGTGTGGGCCTCGAAGTGCTGGACATCTTTGGGAGCCTGGGGACAAGGAAACAGCAAAGCATCCAGGAGTGATATTTCCTTTTCACATAGGAAATTAGGAATGTGTCCCTGTGCTGGCAGGAGTGTGAAGGAGCAGGCACATCTCCCCCACCGAGGAATGTCCTGATCCCTAAGTCAGTGTGCTGGCATGAACTCCCACCCACCTGAGGAATACAAAAGAGAGATGAAGATTTCCTGCTGATGCAGCTGTTTCTCTGGAAATGCAGATCGGCTGAGTGGTGCCTTTGGGATTTCTTATTAGATTTTTCCTGTATTAATTCTTTGCAAGGAGTTGTACAAGCAGCTGTGGGTTTGTTCCCACTGATTTATCCAAGCAGACCACAGCTGAAGTGTTTGCCCCAGCCCAACAACCCACAGAGGGGTGAGGGACTGGTGCTGGTTCTGCCGCAGCCCATTCCAATGCAAAAATGGTCCCATAATTGCTACTTGCTTTCCCATCCTGACTTACTGGGACATGTGTTTTGCATTGTGGTCCTCTCAGCCTCCCTGGTTTTGTGAATCACACTTCATAAAAGAATGACTATCTTGGGAACGCAAGGCAGGACATTTATCCTTCCTGTACAGGCAAGTTTGTCACTCCCTGCCACAGCCCACCTCATAAAGCAGAGTCCTTGCTTTTAATCCTGATTTTGCAATGTACTGAAGTACACATATTCGCCTTCATCCACCGTAACACTCAGGGATGTTCTTGACTCTTAGTTCTGTGATTTTCTGCTTTAATTTAGTCCAGTCTCATTTCCTGAATCTGCTGGTCCCCACTGAGCTATCCTCATTGTCCCTCTGTTCCATCTGTTAATTATATATATTATATCTACTATATATTCCTTACTAAAGCCCTTTAAAGTGTTAAGATGAGAGGTGAGATAAGAAATAGAACACAGCAATCCCCTTTCATTTGCTGAACTTCCTTGGCACTGCTGCTCCATAGACAATATTGGATATAAACAGTATGAACTTTTCTAAAATGAAAATAAATTAAAATAAATTATAAACTAAACCTTTGTAGCAGCAATGGCACTGAAAAGCTGCAGATGATTCCCTGAGACAGCAATATAGTAATTTGGATTTTTCCAGGTAAGTAATGAGATCCTGTGTGACATCTCTGTGCTGGCAGAGCCCTCTTCTCCAGCCTGAATCCCTTCCGGCTTCTTCCAGTGGAAAAAAAGGGAATATTTCACCCAGCTAAAAATGAGCAAATGCTGATGTTCAAACAGAAATCTCAGAGGAAGCTGCCTCTGTAACCACAGCTGGTTTGCTGCAGACTGAACACTCACAGCCAATTTGCTCATTTGGTGTAACAGAATTTAAAGTCAGTCCATAGAACTCCACCAGGGATTCATTTGGCCTTTTGCAGTTACAGGGTTAACCCTGGAAGGGGAAAGGAAAGGAGTGGACCACCAAAACCCATCTCTTTGCCAGCAAGCCAGTGCAGCACCAGCACCTTTTCTGCAGAGACATCGGGAGGGATGGAATCACACAGCTGGATTTGGAGATGTTTCTTGGTGGGGCATATGCCTGGAAAAGGCAGGATCCTCATGGGATGCAGCTGAGATGTGCTGAATTAAAGACTTTTTAACCCAGGCCTGTCACTGCAACAAGAGAGGGGCCACATAAAGACCCAAGGATGGGTTTATCCCCATCTGCGGCCACAAGGCTGTTTGGGAAAGAGGCTGGCCATCCTCCCCCTCACAGATGTGCCGGGCTCTTCCCTGCAGCCAAGTCCTTCCCTGAGGCCCGGCCGAGGAACCAGTCAGTGCAGGATCCTCCACACTGCTGTTCTTAGTGTGTGAGCTTACTCGGATTAAGGCTGTTGCTTAAGCTTCCATGCCTATTTGCAAGCTGCTGGTGGAATGGAAGCTCTCCGTCAGTTTGTGGCTGTGCAGGAAGCTCTGGTGTTCCCAGGGATGCACTGCCTCCCCTCTTGGATTAAAAAGAGGTGCTATCAGCCTCCTGCCATCATGGACAGCAGAGCTCCAGGTTCCCTTTCTTTGTCCTTATGGCACTGCTGGGGGATTTTTCCTCTTGATTTCTTGTGACTTTTTAAAACTCACCGCAGTTGTTCCTGACAGTCAGAGAGTTCTGAGTGCACAGTGAAAACAGCCTGACCTGCAGTGAGATGCTGGGGCTCTTCCCCATTTTCCTGTGGGGCTACAAAAGCTTTTATTCCTGAAACTCAGAGTTAGTAAATGCAAAGTTCCTTTTCCCTGTGTTAATGGTGAAATCCTCTTTTTCCTTCTTTCCCTTTAGCACTGGCTCAGCTGTGTGTGCCTGTCCCACCCCAGTACCTGGAGGTGAGGAGTGTAAGGAGGGACAATATCTTAATCCCTGCTGGTTCCTGACCCAGCTGAACCTCAGCCATGGGGCTTTACAACCCCTTTTACCAACAGGTACAACCTCAGCAAGATGTTGCCACAGCCCAAATTGTGAGTTGGGGACAAAGATCTTTGTTGTGCTGCTATTCAGGCAGTCTGTAGCCCTAGATGTTATCCCTTTTCCAAAAAAACAGGCTAGAATTTGGGGTAGGAAGATCTCGTGCCAGGGCTTTGGTAGTTTGTTCTTCCTAGTTAATAAGGAGAGAAAAAACCCAAATGCTGCGTCTCAGCTATGTTGTCGCCTGACAGAGGCTGGAGTCTGGCAGACATACAGACATATTGTTCTGGAATCAGAATTAGCTTCCTATTTTTCCTCCTCATCCCTCTGAGAAAGGGATGAGGAAAGGCTCCAGTTCTGAACAAATTAGTATCTCAAAAGAGAGGGAGCTCTGCAGATGGTTCCGTTGTCCTTCACATTCCCGTGCAGCTCTGGAGCACAGTTCCCCATCCTCAACCTGTCTATGGTCCAGATGTTCTCCTCTTCCAAACACCTGGAAGAGGGAAGGTGGCCTCACCCCCACTTTCCCCAAAAAGCAGCTGTTAAATTATATTTGTCATCAAACTTCAGCATGAATTTTGCCCAAGTGTTTCCCTCTGGAACACTGTGACACTGTGGGTTTAGGGCTTGAATCACAGGGGAGTTTCAGAACTTTGGAATTCCCAGATTCTTCACTTCTCAAATATCATTCTGTTTAGATATGGGAGTCTGAGGTGGTAGATTTTGGAAGTCACTTGAACACATCTAACAACTGGAGTAAGTGTGCTGTGTGTAAGACCAAAACTGAACTCTGATCTCAAGAGTGCTGTGATTTCCCTCCTGTTCCTGTGGCTTACAGCAGAGGGAAGAACTCCAATAAAATATAATTTTTAGGGAACAATTTGGCAGCACTATGAGCTGCATTCACTTTTCAAGTGGACAGCAGCTCTGGTCTGAGGAAACAGAACCTTTGCACTTGTGGAGTGACTCTTGATGATGTCCAGTTGCACTAAATAGAGCCTGGAAAAGTCTCATCCGGAGGTTGCATTTCCAAAGGGCAGCAGTGAAATAGGGTAATCACAGAACATCTTATAGTGGAAAGGATGCACAAGGATCATCCAAGTCCAACTCATAAAGAATACCAGAGTTTTTAAGGAGAGTTGCCCTACTGCACCTGGAGGGCTTCCAGGGTTGTAGCTGTTAAGGTTATTTATTTTTCCTTGCTCAATCACCAACAACTGTTATTTGTTTCAGGAATCAGTGTCTCCAAATAGCTGAATGTCCTCTCGAGCTTCTTCTTGTAACATCTGGATCCTGCAATAATCATACCAGTACTTGATCCTGCTCTTGTTTGCAAGATCCCTGTGGACCACCAGAACAAGGCAGGAAGTATTTCATGCTCTTAGGTCTCCTGCAGTTTAGTTGAATTTCAAGCAGATCATCAGGGTCTTGCCCTCATTGTGTGTGTGTTTATCTCCTGGAGCCCTGTGGGTTGCTTGTTCCATGTGCCAGTTCTTTCCCAGTTGTCTCCCAAATTTAAAAGAAATAGGACAAATTTGGTACTGGAACAGGCTCCCCAGGGAAGTGGTCACAGCTCCAAGCCCAAGAGAGCTCAAAAAGTGTTTGGACAATGCTCTCAGGCACATGGTGAGACTTTGTGGCTGTCCTGTGCAGGACTAGGAGTGGGGCTTGACTCTTGTGCATCCAAAAACTCCATTCTGCAGCTGATGGAGAGGCTTCAGTGATGGGGACCGTGCTACCGCTAAAGATATTGATCAAATAACTTTCGTGGTTTGTTGGGTCATTTTTCCAGGAAAACATGGAGTTTTCCAGATGTTCTCATTGCTGCCATGTCACACCTGTTGGTAATACCATGGAAGCCATGGACACCTGAGTGTCCCAGTGAGGACAGGTTCTGTGGGCAAGTTCTGGGACATCAGAGAATTCCCTGTTGACCCCTTTTTTCCCCCTAAAGTGCAACGGGGTATACCTCTGGTGCTGACTCACACGGCTGCTCAGGGACATTTACCACATTAGGGGGTATCCGTGGGCTTTCCAGTGCCCATCTCGGGGTGGTAATGCTGGGCGCTCAAGCCCTCTCTGCCTTTCACCTCTCCTCCTTGGCAGCTCTCAGCGGAGCTCCCGCCGGACCCCTGGGACTTCCAACTTTCCCAGAGTTTGGATGCAGGGCTCGGTTTAAATGCGATGCGCCGGGCACACCCGGGAGGTGTGAGGGCACCCCGAGCGCCTCTGAGGGATCCAC
>VWZN01019451.1:65057-108770 GCA_013396955.1 Regulus satrapa | reverse complement strand
AAAAAAAAAAAAAATCAGCCCAAATAAGTAATAAATCTGAAAACAGCTTCAAACACACACTGTGAGCTGGCAGGGGCTGGGGTGGCTGGGCTGTGAAAGAGAGGGATGTGCTGTGATCCTGGGGGACTTCACCATCCAAGGGCTCTGACCGTCTGGTTTGCTCTCCTGCTTGAACTCATGATGTATATATGTACCTGTTTCCAGCTCATAGGTGAGCTGGTTATATTCCCAGCTGCGGATTTGGGCTGTCTTGAGCTATTCTCCAAGCGTGAAGGCTGGAAGATGTCACAGTTTTGGATGCAGACGATGTTTAAAGGGAAGAACAGGGCATGTTTTGTGGAGTATACTCAGAAGGAATTGTTCCTTGTGCTTCAGCATGAGGACTGGAGGGTTTGGGTCCTTCAGCCATGATCGCAGCTGTCCAGCATGTCAGCTCCTCTTTTACTGAGACAAAAGACACGGATTTAATATCAGAAAATATTAAAATTCGTGGCCAGCTTGTTGCTCTCAGTGAATGAGTTACCTGTAAGAAGACTATCATGATTTAACTCCCTATGCTTTCACACTTATACTGACACCTGATATTCTTGAAATGGGGAAAACACACTTAAATGTGATATTACTTATTTTATTTCCTGAAAGACAGAAAGAAATGAGATTGTATGGGTTGATGCCATAACTTTGTGCAGTTATTGCCCAGATTTGCTATTTTAGCATGGAGCTTTATTATGAATAAAGGTGAATAAAGTAAAGTCACTGCCATATTTAATGTGAATAAAAAACCCCCTTTCATTGGAAGAACAAGACACTGGAGAACTTTATAATGCAGTAAAGTGAAATGAGGGACTGAAGTTACTAAAATGAGAAACCAAGGGTCTCATTAAGAAAAAGAAATATATATCTCATTTAAAATCAACTCATTTGGGCCCTGTCAATATTTGTGCCATTGGAGTTTAATTGATCTGTTCCATTTATTTTTTCTCTCTTTATGTGGGTGAAACCCCTATAAAATCAGAGTAGGGAGATCTGGCAGGGTATAAGAAACGTAGTCAGCTGAGAGAACTGAACCTGAACCTCTTTGGTTCTCTGGTCTCTCAAAATTGCAACTGTATAATTTCCAAAGAATAATTTGAGTTAAATCATAGTGGAAGCCCCTCAGTGGGGATGGCAGTGCTGCTCTGCTTCTGGAGAAAAGTAGCTGAAAATGTGGATGGCTGCCCTGGAGGAGCAGTTATTTTCCCTTCAACCTGCTAAGTATTGATACACATTAAATTTCAGGACATCTTGCATAGAGGGTGGGTGGTTACTGA
This sequence comes from Regulus satrapa, assembly GCA_013396955.1. Taxonomy (NCBI): domain Eukaryota; kingdom Metazoa; phylum Chordata; class Aves; order Passeriformes; family Regulidae; genus Regulus; species Regulus satrapa. The sequence goes on along the minus strand of VWZN01019451.1, from coordinate 107,460 downwards.
CTCCACATGGGTCAAAAATAATTCAAGGGACGCTGTTGATTTTGGCCTGATTTGTGAGGGATGCTCACATTTGGCCGTGCTGCATTCTTGCTACTTGGTGATGGGGAAACGCATGAATGTGTCTTTCCTTAAATTAAAGCATGTGGGAATGAGCAATGTAAGACCCTGCGAGCCTGGTAGCACGGGCAGTCCCCCCTGGGATCTGAGCCGTGCCGGTAGCGTGCAGCTAAATAAACACTATTAAGTGGGGAGGGATGTGTGTCACTCCCGGGGTGCTCAGGACCCTGCCGCTGCGCTTTCCCCACGTGGCACGGCCGGCAATGCCGCTTTTATCACCTCTTTTAGCAGCTCTGACTTAGATTAGAGGTGCATTTTCAGTAGAGGTGTTTGGCTGTACCTTGTCTGAGCGCTGCTTGGAATCCCTCGGTTTGTCATTCTCCTTCCTTCACCGTTTAAAATTCCCAGTGCTTCGGGAGACTTGGCAGCACAGGATTCTGAGGGGTGTTTGCTGTCACACGTGCAGCAGGGCACGGTGACAGGAGTCTGGTGGCATCAGCAGGGTGTCGGCTCATCCGTGGGATGGCACAGCCGGCACGGTGATGCTGGGAGCAGGGAAGCTTGGAGTTCCATGTGTCCTGTGGCTTCCTCTTTCTCATGCCCGGAGAAGGGGATGCAGCCCGCATGGGATTTTTCTCCTGCTGTATTCCCTGGGCACTGCCCTGCTGTGGACGGAAGCGCTCCAGGAAAAGGCACGTGGAGAGCAGGTGGGATTTGTTTTAAATGTGTGGTGTTCAGGAATAAGATGATGCTTGTGCTCAGAGCTGCTGGGTGCTGCATTCCTTGTGTCCCAGTTCTCCTAAACAAAAGTATGATTAAAGAAAATTATCATTTTTACGTTTTCCCCCTTTGCAAGGCACATCACAGGAGTGCTCACTGGCACCCATTGTTCTTCCAGCAGTTTTTGAAGGGCTATCTCACGCTCAGCTTTGAAACTCTACATCTCAGCAGCCTTGATTTTTTTTCAGGTTTTTTTTTTTTTGGTTTTTTTTTTTTTTTTTTTTTTTTTTTTTTTTTTTTTTTTAAATGAAAGATCTTGGCTTTTAGAGGCTGCCTATATCTCAGTATTTCAAATTATTTATGAGGATCTTAGAAATAAAAAGCGGGTGTTTTCCTTGCATTGATTGGAATAAAACTGCTTTGCTGGTATCTGATTTTTTGGTGTCTAAATTATCATCGTTGAAATAAAATCTCAGTGCTAGGGAAGCATCGAGATCCCAGGCATTGCTTCCTGCTTACATCGTGCCTGGCCTTCTATTGTTCCTGCCTGTGGCCTGTGGGAAGCACGGAAAATCGGGAGCTTCAGCCAGCCTTCCCGCAGCACAGTATTATCCGGTGGTTCGTCTTCATTGTGTCTCCGAGTGCCTGGGGAATACCTGGAATAGGCTTAAATCGACAGCGGAGGAGAGAAACGGGGAGTTCCGGATGCGAGGAAAGGATGGCTGAGCTGAGTTCTGGAGGCAGGAGGATGCCGGCGCCGCAGGGAGCGTGGCCGAGCGGCCGCAGGCGGATGCTGCTGGAGCTGGGAGCACCCTCGCACTCCCAGTCCTCGCATCCTCGCCGGGCAAGTTCGGTGAACTAGCGAGCATCTTAACTGGAAATGGATCGAGGGCCACATCCCTGAAATCCCTTCGGGAGCGCCCGGTCTTCGGGTACTTGGCAGGTTGAGCGTGTTCTCGCTGGCTCAGGGTTGGGAATTCTGTAAAAAAGAGAAGGATTTGAGGCGGGGTGGAGAGGAGCAGCGAGGATGGAGAGGCACCGGGGGAATACCGGCAATGAGGATTAAGCTGCAATGATCACATATTGATAAATGATAATGGTTTGGAAGGAGAGAGCAGGAAAGTGCAGGCTTGTGGAGGGAAGTAGTGGGCAGCGGGAGGTTTGTTTTTAATGAATAAAAAACTTGTAAGAAACAGATGCAAGAGGCATGTTAGGGTTTGTTTCTTTGTTCAGCTCAGCCAAAGTCAGTGGAAGGATTCAAGGTTGAAGATGGCTCAGAGTAAGGAGACAGAGCAGCTCTCTCCAAGGTGAGCAGGATGGTAAAGGAAAAGGATTTAGCAGCTATAATCATGTGTAGGCAGAGAAAAAAAAATTCTTAAAATCCTGGCTAAATGCCAGGTGTCAGAACAGGTACAGAAATCCTGATTTGGATAGGTAAATCCCAACTTGGGAATTCCTTAGGTTTCAGTAAATGGCGCAATAAACAGAAATGAACCAGGCATTTTGTGGATTTATTCCTTAAAAATTGCTTGGTAACCCCGACTCTGGCATGTCCCTAGTTCCTGGAGGTATGATTACCTGGAGATGGCCCCAAGCATGTGGTGGGTAGAGCACCTGATGAAGGAGAATATGCAATGCCTGCTGGCTGCCCCACTTTTCCTTCCCAATAACTCTGTCATCTTGTCCTTCCTAGATGCTGGATTTCATCAGGGATCTCAAGGGATGTAGTTATTTGGGATTTCTACTGTCCTCCTTGTGTTGTAGTTGCAAAGAGGTGAATCCTTTCCAATCCTGTTAGGATAGACAGTGTGGTTGGGAAGCAATATTTAGCCAACCTTAAAAAAAAAAAAAAAAAAAAAGCTGTTTTCATTTCTTCACAGTTCTGTTTCTTCTCATATAGTGAAAGAGGACCCAGGGAATCATTTCCACTTGAGAATAAATTGCCAGCTTTGCTGAAAGTGCAGTCCTGACACCTCTGGGGCTGTAAAGGAGTAATACAAACCCTGTCCCTCTCGGTGTCTGTGGGTCGGAATCAGTTACCATTAATAACTTCAGGCTAGGGATGAAGTTTTGGATGCAAGTGGTTTAATTACAATGCGGATGGAGCATCCCTGTCTGTGCTCTGCCCACGTGTGATCAGCAGTTCTCCTGCCTGAAACTGCTAATGAGCTTAAGAACTCCCCTGTTTTCTCAGCGCTTGACAAAAATTAAATCCTTCCCTCCCAACAAAACTGGTCGCGTGCTCCGCCCGCTGCTTTCATCAGGAACAATGGGTGAGCGCTGACCTTCCTGAGATGCCACCTCAGAGCTCGTTACTGAATAATTATGTGATCCTTACCCTTCCAACAAAGCTCGGGGGCTGTTTCTTATATTGATAACGTGACATATCCCAAGGCTCGGCCTTGAATTTCAGGCACTGGGCTGTTCCAAACTCCCATCTGTCCACTAAGTGAATGTCAATCCAATTTAAGCTTGCATATGTTTCCAAGGAAACCATGGGAGGCAGTGGGGAGAAATGGATCATGGAGGGGCAGGAGGCTAGCACAGCAGCAGTGCTTTGACTTTTCACTATTTAAATATAATTAAACCCCAGTTCACTGTAATGACCCTATAGAGATCTTTGTCTGGAGGCCTTGAGGGTCATGTGGTTGATCTCAGAGTAGCCTGTGTTATGTGTAAAACAGACGTAGTCAATTTTAAAATAAGAAAGGAAGCTGGCTTCAGATGCTTCTGTGAGGCCTTAGTCCAGCTTGTAGAGCTACTTCTTATGTAGATCCCAGAATCATTTAAGTTGAAAAAGACCTCCAAGATCATTGACTTCTACCTGTGGCTGATCACTACCTTGTCAACCAGACCAGAGCGCAGTCCAGTCATTCCGTAGACACCTCTAGGAATGGTGACTCCACCACTGTTCTGGGCGGCCACTTCCAATGCTTGAAATTATGGGTTTGGGTAGTGAGGTCCTAATTTTCTTTCAGGCTGGAGAACGCATGCAGCGAAATAAAAACCTGTCCAGCCCTCAGCTGAACAAAGCAAGCTGTGAAAGGACCCAAAGGAGTCTTCATATGTGTATTTAGATCATCATGAAAATATAAATGGAAAGTGTTTAGATAAATTTAATATCAGTGTCCTGGTCAAGTTAAAAGAGCCAGGTTGGACAAGTCTTTTAACACCTAGTAGGTGTCCCTGCCTATGGGGGTTGGAATAGGATGATTGTTGAGGTCCCTGCCAACCCAAATCATTCCAGGATAAAGCATCTTAATGCTGCACACTGGTGTACTTGTGTTTGGAGGGCAGTAACTGTGGCAGGCCTTGCCTGGGGTGCAAGAAAGCTGGTGAATATACAGATATTTGCTCCTGATCCCTCAGATAAGCTGCAGGTGCTGTGGCTCCCCCAGGGTTCATCCTTCACCAGAGGTGTGAGAACTTCAGAAGCACCCCAGCTCAAGCAGAGACATGGATAGAAAGCTGTGAGGTGATACTGAGCAGGAGCCCCAGAGGTAAATTGGGGTCTGTTCCTTTTGCAGGCTACAACAGTGACCTGACAAAGTTGTGGCATCCTCTAGGAAGTGTAACTCAGCTCTGCTGGTGTTCCTACATGTGTGGCAAAGTTGTAAGCAGGGTGGCAAGCAGCAGAGCTGGAGACTCAAACATAGACTATGTGCTTGGCTTCTGTTCAGAAGAAATGAGGGTTCCCCCGCCCCATTTCCAGGAATTCATCTTGAACTGAGAGTTTAAATGCTGCAGAAAGCCAGGGTTGTAAGTCTGCCTGGCTTTCTGAAGTGTATTTCTAAAGTGTATTTCTACCTGTTAATACAGCTGTTAAATAAAATGTTTATCTTAGTTATGGAAATGAGGAGTGAGGAGCTAGCTTTGGAACTCTAGAATTGGATATTATCTGTCATTTTAGTTTGAAGAATGCTGCTGCCTTAAAATGCTTTACTGTGACAAATAGCTGGAGCTGAAATTCTCGTGTCTGGGGATATCCCACATGGATACATCTCTTCTTGTGTGCTGTAACTGCAATCTGAGGCAGAAACTCCTCAGCTCTGCTCTTTGCACCTGTTGTCCAGCAGCAGATCCTCTTTGGATCAAATCTCCTGAGATTTTGACTGCCAGCAGGAAAACTGGCTGAGGAAAGGTGTGTGCTGGGCACAGGCACTGGGAATTCCTTGCGCCAAGCTGTGGGATAGCAGGGGAGTTCTGGCTGCTCGGGGCGGGCTTTGCAGCACATTTCTCTTTATCACCTGTTTATCCTTCCACGCTGGGCACAGCCTGGGAAAGCAGAGCTTGCTGCAGCTTGCTTGGATCTTCCAGCAGCTCCTGGAAACTTCCTACCAGCTCTCCCGACATTCAACCAGTAGCTGCGAGCGTCTTCTGCTGCCACTTAGTCTCTGCTTCAGCTGGCAGCTCATGCAGCTCAGGAGTCCCTCTGGGATCACCTCTCCAGTTGCGTTTCCCGTGGTCTGACTTTACACATTGTCTTCTTGCGCCCCATTCCTTGGAGCCTGGTGCTCCTGTCCCGGTGACTGGGATGGATGATGGCAGTTTTCCCTTTCCCATCCCTCTGATCCATGCATTGAACATCTCAATGTGCGATCAATGTTCTCAAATCCTCAAATAGCTGATAATGAAGGGGGTAATTCTGATTATATTTTTGTTTCTCCGCTTATCAGTGCTAGGAGTTCCTCAGAAGTTTTGCTGTTTTCTTCCCTATAATGAATTTTTTCCTTGAGGCTGGAGGATGCACACTGGGGGTGGTTTTGCAGTATCAGAGCACCATGTGGCAGAACAGTACTTGTAGGATTCTTCTCCCTGCTACTCAGCACACCTGGATGTGCTGAAGCCACAGCCTGACTTCAAGGAGCCTTCCTGAAAATTAACCAGAGGTACCTGTAGCATTTCCATAAAACTAGACTGCACTGTTTAAAAGCTCTGTGGTTCCCTGGAGAAAGTTGTAATTAGGCTCCTTTGCCAGAGAGCTGAATAGTTTATCCTCTGGAGTTCCAGTGGCTCCATGGTGACCTTCACTGGTGGGAGAATAGAAGTTCTCAGCGTCCCCCCAGAATTCAACCAAGAGCTCTCGGGACCAAGGGTGTGACTTAGTCATTGTTCTTAACCATTCCTGATGCTCTAAGTCTATTTCCCTTCTGGCTGTGCAAGGTGCAGTGAAATCCAAGTAATATTTCAGTGTGATGGAGACTGTATGCTCCACCTTATTGAAAAAGTCTGATCTTAGAGCTCTTGGAGAGCTGTGTTTAATTGCTGCCTTTCCAAGCGGCCAAGCGGCGTCACGCCCATGTGGGTCGATAAATGCACCTTAATGATTGCATATAAACCAGATCACTGCCAGAACGGGCTGCAAACCCTGTCCAGGCTATATAAAGGTGGTATTTGTTGCCTTGACTGATTAAACCTGGGGCACAAGCAAAGGTGTGTGTTTAAATACACCTCTAACAATGTGGCTGAGGGATGAAAGAGCTGGGGCAGCTTCTAATGGGAGTTAAACGGGCTCTCATGGAAGCAGGGATCCAGTGAGCTGGGCTTCTTGTCTGAAGTGGCTGAATTACCTGTGTTTGGTTTGTGGTTCCTGGGATTTTAATATGTTACAACATCCAGCTCCTGCTTTAGTTTTCTCTCACCAGATTTCTGATCTATGCCAGCTGCTGGTTCCTAGAAACACTCCTCTGGCTCAGCTCAGGACCTTTGGCAACACTGAGTCCCCTGCTTCCTAGACTTAAATGATCTAATTTGATCCAAATTTAAATGATTCCTCTGCTAACACCCTAGGGATTAAGGAACTTGTTCTTGGAGGCATCAGCTGTTGCAGCACCACTCAGCAGTGCTACATTTGCTCAGACTGACCTAATAACACATGAGACCAGTTGAGTTAAGAAATTTTCAGTGGAACTTCTTCACTTACCTTGTGGGTTACTGATTTGTAAATACTGTCTCTGGCACTACTGAGAGGGAGGAAAGGTTTAATGCAGGTTTAGGTAGGCTTGGCAGTTCTGCCAAAGCTAAAACCTGTCACCAGAAGATGTGTGAGTATACACCTGTATTTATGGTGGTGATTTGTGCTCTATTTTGTGAAGAAAATTAATTTGTGCATTTTAAAGCCACATCTGGACTTTTATTCCAGAAGTTCCCAAACCATTCTGTAATTCATGGAATGCCAGAATGTTTTGGGTGGGAAGGGACCTTAAAGCTCCTCCATTTCTATACCCTGCCACGGGCAGGGACACCTTCCACCAATCTGTGCCACAGCCTCACCACCCTCACAGGGAAGAGTTAGATTCTCTGATTCTGGTTCAAATCCAGAAAACTTGGCTCCAGATTTAAGTCCTGCTCAGCATTTAGTACAGCAGTGTGATTTACAAGACATCAGGGAAGGAGGGGGTTTTGTTCCAGGAATTGCAGTGGGAATGCAAGAGTTCTGTAAAGTCTTTTTTTGATTTGAGTTTTGGATTGGGTTTGAAACTCTCAAATGGAAAAATGCTCAGCATAGCTCATCCTCTGTCACCTTTGTTCTCAGCTGGGAACGTGTGGGGTTAACGCTGGTGTTTCAAGTGATGATCAGAAAGTAAGAATAAAGAAGTAGAAAGTCTGTTTTCTTTTGAAATGTCTGTTAAACTTTGAATAGAAAGAGGAATCAAAACCTTTTGATGAAGGAAATCCCAGAGAGCTGTTTTGCTGTATGGACAACTTGCAACTCAGCTGAGGGTGAAGTGGTGTGCTACTACTTTTTAAACCATATAAAAACAAAAGGCATTTCCAAATGCAAGATTATATGATCTGAAGTACTTATTCTAGAACTGAAAATAATTCAGGTATCAGTTTTAGTCTGAAGAGGTAGTTCTGGTCAGTGTATTTCAACTGGAGATGAGTCAGAATACAAGAATCCTCAAAATGACTACATGAACTTGTTCTTTAACAGAGCTTTGTTTTTCCTGCTTGGGTTTAAAGCTTCTGTAAATTTAAGGTTTTAAACATGCATGTCTGTTAAATTTTCGAATTCAGGTTGTCTTTTGCCACTCCTCAGAGATGATAATTCCTAGAGTCCGTACCTCGAGCCATAGTGCCAAGGATTTGGATACTGAGGTGGGGCACAGGCAACCTACTAAGGTGGTTTTGAGGAACCCTGAGGTGAGGAATATAAGATGAAGATTATTTAAAGGAAAAAAAAAGTTTAAATCAAGCATTTAGTTAAAAGTCACCTTGAAGGAATGCTTTGCCCTTCCCTCAATTTCTTACATTTCTTTTGTCTCCCTTAAAGCCAATTTTCAACTTGTGGAGTAGGAATGTGTTGTCTTTGGATCCCGAGGGTGCCGTGCTGACAGTTCCCAGTCAGGAGGGAGTGAATGGAGACCTCTGTGGGAGAGACATACCAGAGGGAGAAGGGAAATCCAGATCTCGAGATAGGATGGCAGTAACAGCTCCATGACATGGAGAGGAGCTGGCAGGGATGCACCTGCCCTTGAAATTCCCACCGGCAGCACAGTTTGCAGCCTCATGTGTAGAACACGGAATCACAGCACAGCTTGAATTATTTAAGCTCAGCAGCTTGAAGGAAGCTCCTAAAGCAGTCGTGAAAGGGTGTGATTATAATATATAGAAGAGCTTTAATATTTACTATAGAAAAACCTTACACCTTGTTCTTCAAAATAAAGCCTTGGGAATAATTTGTTATTCCATTTTGTCCGTGGAACAGGAAGGGTGCCAGAGCTATCTGAGCAGAGTGACAAATGATTGATATTTTACCAGACTCAGCCTTCTGCTGCAAAGGAATCGAGTTTGCATTTTGCATATATGAAAAATCAGATGAGAGGGGCTTGTGTGGGTTATTTTTTTTAAACCTTGATTGGCAAAGCTTGTGCTCATTCTATAAACACAACTGTGAAAGATGTCCAGAATATTTTTGAATTGGTTTTTCAAACTACTTACAGGCATGTTTTAGGGTGTTGTTGGTGTAGCTGTCACATGGCAGCTTTGTAGAGAACCTATTTAAAGTTGTAACAGGCAAATCTGTGTAATTGGGTGATATATAATAGATCTGGTATTGAGTCAGAGAATCCCAGAAGGATTTGGGTTGGAAGGGACCTTAAGGATCATCTCGTTCCACACAGGCAGGGACACCTTCCACAATCCCAGGTTGCTCCAAGCCCTGTCAAGCCTGGCCTTGGACACTGCAAGGGATGGGGCAGCTACAGCTGCTCCAGGCAACCTGTGCCAGGGCCTCTTCACCCTCACAGGGAAGAATTTACCTCCCAATATCCTATCTAACCCTGCACTCTGTCAGTAAAAAGCCATTCTCCCTTATCCCAGCACTACCTGCTCTTTTGAAAAGTCCCTTCTTGCTGCTGCTGTTGTCTGTGATATTTCAGGATTGCAATATTTGTGTAAGCTTCAGCCTTCCAGTTCTTCCAAGTGGTTTAGTGTGCACCTCCCATCCTTTCCTGTGCTTCTCTTGCCTAATCTCTGGACTCTGAATGCTTTCATTAGAAGGAAGCCTTTAGTAACTAGTTCACAGGGGAGTGATGCAGCAAAAGCCAAGTGTCAAAGCATCCCTTTCCATCAAATTGTTAGTCTGGAGACAAGCTCAGCCTCATTTCCACTCCCACATCCTTGTACTTACCTGCAAATGCCAGGGAATTCCTTTGTCCTACCAGGGCTTTCCTTGCAGCAGCATGCCTAAGGCTGCTTATCCATGGTTCATCATGGGTTGCTGATGTAGCTGGGAGGCTCCTGTGTGAAGCACGAGTGACGAATGCTGTTTGGAAATTGCCATATGCTCTATCACACTCTAGAATCCATTAATTCCAAGTTTCCTTCTCCTCCTGGTGCATCCCTCTCTAACTTCAAAGCCAAAGAGAACATATCCCTTCTTGATAGTAGGAAGGTAGTCGTGTTATCCATCTCTTAGCAAACTGAGGGCACAGAAATTAATTCTGGTCTCTGCTTCCAGGTTTTCCTGACTTTGGAGTGGGTTTGGAATTTTGGGGAGACAAAGGTAGCTTTGCCTCTGGGTAAGCACAGCTTTTGCATTTCTTCTGCAGATAGTATGACACTGTGGCTGTGCTGTTGCTTCTCGAGCTCTAAGCCCCCTGAGCCAATTTCCGTGGGATTTGGGAGGCTTTGAAGAGCAGAAGAGGCACCGGAGCTTCCCACAGACACACAGAACAACGCTGCTTTATGTTAGGGTCATAAGCAAAAGGCTTGTGACAGCTCTTAGGGTGGAAATCTGCAGTTCTTCAAGGCCATAGGAAGTGGTTTTGCCAGTGCTGATCATGGCTGTTCAGTGAAGGCTTTGCTTTCAGAAACTTGGGGTTTGCTTTAATACAAATATGTACCAGACCCCAAAACTTTGAGGCATCAAACTTGATTGAGGTTTGGTGCCTGATGTTGGAGTCACTGAGGTCACTTATCAGTCAGCACATTTCGTTTTTCATCATTTCTTGCCTATTTTGCTCCATGGCAGCCGGTCACTGCCAACATGACACAGTGTTACAGCTTCTTACCATGGGTAAAGGGGAAAGGAAAGCCGATGCCTTTCCAAGAAGGAACATGCTTTTCCCAGTGTTACATTCATTATTCAAACAACCTGTCCTGTTGTTGATTTTGAGGAAGTATCCTGTGACTCTCCTCCATGCTTGTACATCGTTAACTTCCACTGGTGTTTTACCACTTGTCCCCTTATTTCCTCCCCTCTTTTCCCACCACATTTTACCCCCTTTCCTCACACTTTTTCCTTTTCCCCCCATTTTTTCACCCTCCCATTTCTTTTCCCCTTCTTTTTATCTTCTTTTTTCTTCACTTCATTTTCCCCCATTTTTTCCCCTTTCCTCTTCCCTGAGAATGATGCTTGCTGAGGCTGCAGAGAGTGTGAGAACAGCCAGAGAAATGTAATTTTGGCATTGCCAAAAGAAGACAGAGCACTGCCACTAGGCAAGATCTGAGACCAAGATAACCAAGACTGAGCCAGACCTTCCCAAGGAATCAGCCGGGGAGCTCCTCAGGGGTGTTCCCAGTGTGGGTCAGGCCTGTCCCCAGCCACATTCGCTCCCTGTGCCACTGCTTTCGGACACATTCGGCACTCGGGTTGTGAAGCCCTGGGCTCTCATTGCAGTTGTCTGTGATTTATCACAGCCACACATGGGCTGCAAAACTCCCAGCCGGTTGGCTGGAGCACACACAGGCTTTCGCAATTGGGGGGGGGGGGTGTGGTGTGTGGAATAATTACGGGCATTGGAGCAGGGAGTGAAGCAGAACCCGGTCCAGGACAACTCCCAAAGATCCTCTTGGCTGTGCCAGAGTTGCCCCACATCCATTTTTATAAGCCTTTTGGAAGCTGTGGAGGCTGCATGTCCACATGGCTTTCAGGAGCTGCTGGCAGTGGATCACAGAATCCTGGAATGGTTTGAATTGGAAGAGATCTTAAAGATCCAGTCCCCTGCCATGGCCAGGGAAACCTTCCACTATTCCAGGTTGCTCCAAGCCACATCCAGCCTGGCCTTGGATACTGCCAGGATGGGGCAGCCACAGCTTCCCTGGGCAACCTGTGCCAGTGCTTAAGCACCCTCACAAGGAAGAATTTCTTCCCAATATCCCATTTAACTCTGCTCTGGTACAATGGTCAGAGCTGTGCTGATGAGTGAGAGAAAGCAGCCCTTGCTGCAGCCGAATGAGCTCTGTATAAACTGTTTCCTCCAGAGCTTGTGGGTGTTGGAGCTTTCAGTGAGTCTCAGGAGAAAAATCAGGACTGGACCCTGGGAAGAGAAATTGCAGCTTCCAACAGCTACAGATTTTCTGAATGTTTGAGAGGGAGGCAGTGTTTCCACTCACAGGACGTGCATGGCATTCAAGGAGCTAAGCCTGGGATACCTGATGCTGCTGCGATTTATCCGGATTTCCCGTAGCTCCCACAAGGCTTCTTCCATGCAGCACATTTCTTAAAGCTTTGGGAATTACTTGCCTGCAAAAGCAGCAGGGAAAGAGGAGCCAATCCTCCAGATACTCACAGTTGTAGGGCTGTTGTCACAGCATAAGCTGTTCCAATGGAAATGGATAGAGAGGATTCCAGTAGATGGGGCTGAGACTCATTGGAGCGGGTGCTGTGCATGGAGACGAGGATTGGTGTTGTCGTAACTCTTTGAGTGTTATTGAAGTGCCAAATGGATTAGGAGCTTTAAAAGCTTTGATTTCTGGTCTTTTGGCATCGCCTCTTGGAACGCACGTGTCTCCGTAGTGAAGCTCTAGAGAGGAAATGGGGCTTGACAGGGTAGTCCCAGACTGGTTTCTTCTAATTTCACTTGCAATCAAGTGCTGGAGAGGGAGAGACAGATGCTGCAGCTGCATGATTACAGAACATGCAGCTGTTATCACACTTGCTTCTTTTCCTGCTAATGAGGCATCAACTCTCTCCTGAGTTTGCTGTTTGGGTAATGGTTTTGTTCTAGCACAAAACTAGAAGTGGGTTTAATTTTTCTTTATTCTGATCTGCTTTGGGTTCAGCAGCTGGCAAGATATTTTTTCAGAACTAGTCTGACTTGAGGAAGGAGTTGCCAGAGGAGCATTGCCCAGAGAAGCTGTGGCTGCCCCATCCCTGGAAGTATTCAAGGCCACATTGAACAGGGTTTGGAGCAATTTGGGCTAGGGGAAGGTGTCCCTGTCCATGGCAGGGAGTTGGAATGGGATGAGATTTAAGGTCCCTTCCAATCCAACCCATTCTGTGATTGTATGACAAGGGGCAGCAATTCCAACTAGCTTTAAAATTCTCGGTGGGCTCTGGATGCAGCTGGATAGACTGAGTTGCTTGGAACTTTAATTTCCAACATCTCGGTGTCTTCTCACCATTAATCCAGTTTCTCGGCCATGAGCAATAAATGGGTGATTCTGATTTAAGTGTCTTCACTTTCAGTTCTTCACATTGTCTCGCACTTTCTTGGAGACTTCTGGACACAGGCAGCTTTTCTCTGCTTTGTGAAGCAATACAAAGGTGGAGAGAGGATGAAGAGCTCTTCCACTCTCCCTTACCAGCTGGCAGGAGCAAAATACTTGCTGGAAGGAAGCTTGGCAGGACTCTGATTTTGAGGAATGCTGTGTTTGCCTGTCGAAGGGCAGAGTTTTGAGCTGTGTTCAAAAGCTCTGTCTCTGTGTTGTGCTGAGGGAAGAGGCGGGATTGTCGGATGCTGGGTGAGCTGGGAGCAGGAGCATCTCCCTCATAAAGCAATCTATGCAGTGCAGGTGATTGTGGAGGTGTGGAAAAAACCTCTGTGTAGTCCAGCATACTAAGGATAGGTTTTGGTCCATAGGTGCTGACAATGAATCACCGAATCCTGGAATGGTTTGGGTTGGAAGGGGCCTCAAAGCTCAAACAGTGTCGTCCCATGCTATGGGCAGAGACACCTTCCACTATCCCAGGTTGCTCCAAGCCCCATCCAATCTGGCCATGGACCCTGCCAGGGATGGGGCAGCCACAGCTTGTTTGGGCAACCTGTGCCAGAGTCTTAGTACCCTCACAGGGAATTCATTCCTAATATGCCATCTAACCCAGCCCTCTGTATGGGTGGAGCCGTTTCCCCTTGTCCTGTCACCCCAGGCCCTTGTTCGAAGCCCCACTCCAACTCTCTTGTAGGCCTCTTCAGCTACTGAAATGGACAAATTAGGTCACCTCAAAGCTCTAGGCTGAACAATCCCAGTTCCCTTACACCCCCTTCTCTCAGTCTCTCCCAGCCTTTTCCTAACTTCAGAGTATGAACAGTCATACCACCTACAAGCACCCAGTTTTTAGCAGTTATTCCAACTCATTTGAGCATGAGCCCCCAGGATGTGTGGTGCTAGGCTGGGTCAGGCTCCTGCCTATGGAGACCTGAGAAGAACAAGGTGCCCTTACTGGGTTAAAGGCATGGTTTTTTATTTTGGGATTTTCACCTCTGCCAGAGGCTCAGTCTCTCAGAAGGGACAGTAGAAAATAGGAGTAAAGTTGCAAGGAAACCACTGCTTCATATACTGGAAAGAGTGGTCCTGCCCAGGGCATGTTCTGCAGGATACCTATTCTGCCTCTGCTAAATCCTACTCTGCCTGATCCATTTTTTAAAACTGTAGTCCTCTTCCAAACTCCAGAGGTTGCATATGGTCAGTTTAGCCTCTGATGCAAGAAGATTTCAGTTCTAGAGTAAAGTCTGTCTGACTGGATCCTCCTAATTCCCAGAGCCTGATTTTCCAGTAAGAAAACTGTGGTCGTATATCAATGTTTGTTTCCCACCAAGCTCTCCTCCTGGGACACCGACCATGTGATATATCCTGTTTAATGGGGTGAAGGGACTCAGTCACCCCAAAACATATTGCCAAGAGCATGACATCTAGAAAAGCACTGTGCAAACCCCAGCGGGTTTCAATTCCTGAATTTCCCTTAGTTAATGCATATATAAGTAAGGCAATTAAAATGCATCAGGCTTATTTCAAATAGATAATCTAATTATCAGCTTGATTAAACCATATCAAATGAACAGTTCTTGTAATTTGGGCGCTTTGTTCTAATCACTGCCAAAGCAGTAGGAGCTTTAATTAAAAGCCTCAAAAGTGGCAGACTAGTGTCAGTTGAGGGGAGTTACAGCCCGAATCCTGATTGCAGGGAAGAGCAAACCTGTTCTAGGTAGATGCTGATAAAAAGATCAGCTCTTTGCCACCAATGAATGGAATCTGACTATTTTGTAAATACCACTAAATGAAAGTAGTCCTTTGCTGCTGTTTCTGATGCTCAGAGACAGACCTGATTAAATCTATTCCACTATCACTCATTTACACTGACATTTTTAATGTCTATAGGTTGGTATCACCCACCCATATCCTGTCTCAGCCTTGGACCTACAGCTTCTTATGCTAACGTGTGCTTCTTCAGGCTGCAGAATTCCTTAATTAAAAATTGGGTGCTGGATAACTCAGGAAGCCCAGGCTTCTTTTCCAGCCATTAATGTATCTTTAGGGCCTCTGCCCATTGTGATTTGGTGTTCAATGCCCACAACTTTTATAAAACACAACTACAGGGAATGACAAGAGCAGCGGGCAGCCAGGTTCCAACCTGCATGGAGATTTGCATGTATTTCATTTATTAATGTTGGCAGGTCTCTCCTTAATAGTCCAAGTTTTCTTTTCACCTGAGTAGGTGGACTTTTTGTTTTTCTTTTGCCTAATTGTCTCAGAAAATGATACTGGAACAGCCTGCCTGTATCAACATGCAGGCAGTCACAGAGCGGGGGTTATTTCTGCTCTGTGTCCTGGAACAGCCTTCAAATATTGGAGATTTGATGGGAATTTGTAAGGTGTTAGGAACAGCATCAGTGGAAGAGGGAGCTGGGTGAGCAGCTCTCTCTCCAGACCCGGCTTTCCCCAGCTGCTGTGGCATTTGCCATCACCACCTTGCTTTTAATTACTGTCGTGTTCCATGGCTTAATATTAAACCACATCTAATTGCATCCTGTCTCTTAATTGGCTTAACTGGCCATCTCCCAAATAGACTGCTGTATAGAAACAAGCTTCCCCAAATATTTCCTAATTGGCAGTTGGTGCTTTGTGAGGAGATGGGACCCTCTCGGCGATATTAATAGATATTTTTTCCTGTTCGTTCCCAGGATTGGACATTGATCCTATGACGCATGCCCGGAAAAAACAACTTTTCCTTTTGAAACATCAAGCTGGTTCTGCTGGCCAGGCCTCGTCGCCAGCAGGCAGCAGGAGGATGGACAGGGCCAACGCAGAGCAGCAGGACGGAGATGCCTCAGAGGCTACAAACTGTCCCAGTGGGTTTGTAGGGAATAACAAAAGCAAGAGTTTGCATGAAGTGAGAAAGACGTACCCACTGCGGAGGCGGCTGCTCCCCTCAGTGAGCAAAAAGACCTGCAAGGTGCTCCTCACCAGGCTAGAGGATGTGGCAGGTTCTCTGTCCAAACAGACCCCAAGCTGTAAAAAAAAGCTCCTTCCCAGCTGGGTTGAGGGTTTGGGATCTGCTTTGTTCTCAGAACAAGTTCAGCCTGTGGGATCGGGCAAGAGTGAGTCATCTGGGAAGAAGTGCACAGCAACTTATCCTGGGCCGGAGAAGGACTTTGATCCTGCTCCCTCGGAGCCCAGGAAGCGCCGGCTGGCCTCGCTGAACGCGGAGGCGGTGAACAACCTGCTATTCGAACGGGATGATGGCTTGTTAGCTGGCAGGCGCTTCCGCAGGGATTCTGGGAAGGCTGCTGGGGACAGTACCCTCAAGGGCTTGCAGTGCAAAGCCAGTGACAACTGGCCTGCCCTGGAAAAAGCAGCTGTGAAAGCAGGGAAAGGAAAGAACCGGCATGAGCCCGGTCAGAAATGCAATAACTGTGAGCATTCGCTGGATGAGGTCTTTGATGATGGGGCAAAGAAGGAGGATGGTGCCATCTCCTACCATCCCACCCCAAAGAGACTGGCCAGTCTGAACGCCGTGGCCTTCCTGAAGCTGACCCATGAGAAAGACCAGCCCCTGAAACAGAGGAGTAAATCAGATGGAGAGGGCAAGTCCGAGAACCACTGTTCAAAATCTACACTCAAATGGGCCAAAGCCGGACAGAAGAACTGTGTCAAATCCAAGAAAGAAGGGGCTAGCTTAAAAATGGATGGGCAGCATGGCTGGCAAGGCCAGACCCTGGGCACGTTTGGAAAAGAGGAGCAGCGGGACTCTTCCAGGCTCTATGGGACAACAGAGCCTGTCCCCTATGAGTCGCTGTCTGGCTCCTATGCCAGCACGGAAGGCTTCTACCACAGACTGCCTTTGCTCATGGGAGGACAAGCTTCCATGAAGCCGGAGTATGGGAGACCCGGAGAGAAATCCCCAACCCCCAAACAGGAATTTCATCAGCCTTCCTTTCCCGTGCAGCAGTTCCCTCCCTTGCCTGTGCCCGGGAATCACGCGGATTGTGGATGTCTCTATGAATCCTCAGATCTGACTCCATTGAACGGGTTTTATGTTTATTATGGCCAAAGTGGATATAGTGGCTATTCCCCCTGCTCCATTTATCCCAAGGACGAGCTGTCGCAGGCTGCAACCTGCGAGGGGCTCCTGATGTCTTCTGGTTCCTTGCCATCAGGTGCTCACTTCCAGCCCCTGCACTGGTGCAGCTCTCCGTACTGCTGCGGGGAGGGAGCGGCCATGAGCAGCTACAGCGTCTGCGGCGTGGTGCACGTGCCGGAGGGCAGGATCGGCAGCGTGCATGCCGGACGGAACAGCTACCCCTACAAAATGCCTTTTGCAGCAGGTAAGGTGCAAAGTGCACATAAATCTCGGCCAGTGTTCGTGGGAGAAGAGGGTGGCTCAGTGCGGTGCCTGCTTGCCTGGAGGCTGGTTTCCTCTTCGAGCAGTTCTCAGCTCCACAGCCGAACTTTGGAAGGGATCCGCCTTCCACCTCCCCTTCCCCCATTTTTTAGCCTGGAGGGTTTTTCCCACTGAAAGATCTTGTTGGTGTAGAAAGCAGAGAATTTGTGAAAGGATTTGGGCAGCAAGAAGTTGACTCACGGCTTGTCACGCTGGAGCTAAGGCTGAGCTTTGATCTGTGTAAAACAAGCAGGGTTACGTTTCTGCACGCCATCCCGCTGTGCCACTCTGAGCGGAGGGTTGGGAGCACACCAGGATGAGTTACTCCTCCCATCCCAAAACCTCGCTCTGGGGGCTGAGGCATTCTCACAGAGCCTGTGGAGAAGCAGGCATTGCCTCTGCTGTTAGACTCTCGTGCCAGCTGGGGGCTGCAAGCTTTTTGTATTCCATGGATCAATCAGAGCTGGCAGGGCTACATAGGGAGTTTCACTGTGGTCTAAGTGCCAGGCTCACTGTTGTTTGGGAATTCTTGATCCCATCTTTACTCTCCGTGTCTGACAGTGGAGCACTGGAATGAGGATGGGTGAGTGGGTTTGGTATATAGGTTGTTACCTGCCTATCTCTCCTCTGTCCCTGCCTGCTTTTCAGACTTCCTGCTTTATCTTGGAGCTTTGCCTCTGCCATTGAAAAATACCTTTTTAAATATTTAAAAGTCGTGTATGGAGGTTATCAGACACCTGTACTGTGTGTAAAGTCATCAGGCTGGACAATGCTGCAAACAGCCAGCCTGTAGAGGAGGCTGCTCTCCAATTGCTGGGAGTGCCAGCATGGGATCTTTCTACTAACCACGTGTTCCAGCCAAGAGCTGGCATGACTTACCCACTGAGAACAGATTTTCAGGTAGGTGGATGGAGTTTTGGCTCAAGCAAGGCTTTGTCATCTTCCGTTGTAGGAAGCTGCTAAAACTCAGGAGCGTTCGGTTGAAGTATAATTTCTGTTTTCCCGAAATATCCCTGCTGTCATGGTGCTGCTTCCTACAGCAGCAGCTAGACAGGGCTCGCTGGTGGCTTCAGAGTTCTTGAAAGTAGAATGCTCACAAGACAACCAGCTCAGCAGTGTGTTCTTGCCTGACAGTTTCTGTGTAGTGCCCCAAGGTCATACCAGTCTACTTTGTTCCTCGGCTTTTGGACACTGGTGCTTCTGATTTTGTGCAGCCTGAAGGGTGCAGGCAGTGCAGACAGACTATTCTTCAGAGCTCAGCCCTCCCTGTGGATTCAGTGATTCCTTTTGATTCTGGCAAGGGCAGCAGCAGTTCCAGGAGTGGGTATTTGCTAGTGTGTCACCCTGCTACTGAGATATCCCTCGCTGTGATTTCCTTCCTGGGAGTAACTTGGATTTAAAAACCTATAACGCCGGAATCATTGAGATTTTGGTTTGTGGATAGAAGAATATAAGGAGGTCTCAGAATATTGACAGGGCCTTAGGCTTAGGGATTGATTTTTATATAATTATGCACCTCTGAAATATTTTCTTTCCCTAGAGTGGGGAATTTTAGTGAACTGAAGGGGGACTTCAGCTGCAAACAGCAGGCTCCCATCAGAGAGGGATCCAGCCTGACATGCCAAATGTTGTGTGTTAGATCTGTCTTCCAGGTGTTTATAGGGACATATCAGTATCTGTGTGGTACAAATCCAGGGACTGGGCTGTGATCTTGGGTGATGGTTGAGCAATATGGAAGCAGAGTGGTGAAAATTAGCTGGGACAGGCTGTGAGAGCTGCTTTAGTGCCAGTGCTGTTGGAGAGGCTGGAAGTGTGTGTGGCAACACACACAAGCAAGGAGTCCCAGGGGTGCCACAAAGAGCAGCTCTGCACCAGGGCCCTGACCTTAAGTAGAGATTTTTGTGAAGCTTTGTTCTGCTCTAGCTCAAGCTTAAAAACAGCTTTTGTAAGCAAATTACTTGAGAGTGATTCCTTGTTCCATGTGTCCTATGCCTGCCAGTGCCTGCGTCCGGATGTCCAGGCACTCTCGGGGGTTCCTGTGGCATTTGCTGCTCAGGGTTGATTTGATTGATTGATTGATTGATTGATTGATTGATTGATTGATGAGGATGATCTGTAGCATCCCTTGCACTCACAGCTCCACAGTGGCTTGTCTGCATCCCTTAGGGAGGGTGAGGTACAGAGGTAGGAGTGAATAACTTCCAGTCTCTGTGAGGGATCCCAGCAGTTCTTTGCCTGGAGCTATGTGGCTTTGGACGGAATTTTCCCTTCAGATTTGTAAGCTCTGGTCTGAGCCATCTCTTGGAGCCTGACTGGAGCTGTACTTTGGTCATCCCAAAAAGCACAGTCTCAGGTTTAGGGAACAGGCATCACATATTGGTTCAGGAGTTCTTTTCCTGCTGATAGGGTGTAATTACAACTGGTTCTTCCATTGGCCTGGGTTGAGGCTTGTTTGTGACTCCTGAGCGGAGCAAGGAGTTTCTGGGATGCTCTGAAAGGCGGCGTCAGCCAAATTCCAACCTGCTGAGGTTCCTGTGTCTGCTGCAGGAACACAGTTTTGCTGAGGGTGTAGCATCTTGTGGTTGTGTTCCACCTTGTTTCATCTTTCTGGTCTTAATGTGGAGAATCTTCTCAATTTTCCCTGATTAGTAGAATTTGGCTTTTTGAAAGAAGCTGGCTGCTTTTGGCAATGTGATTTAATCCTTCCCATTGTTTCGATAAGCCTTTTATTTCTATTATACATATTGACAGGCTGGAACTGCTTTGGACGCTGGCCAGCCTTGTGTGTATTCCTGGCTGGCATTACTTGGGATTCAGATGGGTTTGTTGTGGTGCAGTGTCATCAGCAGAGCACTGGAGCATGCAAACTCAGAAATGGCTTTGCTTTCACAATCCAGTGACAGTGCAAAATGAAATTACAGCCTAGATAGTCTTTACAGCTATAATGCAATAAAGGGGATTTTGCGGAAAAGCTGCCATGGTGTGGGACAGTCCCGGCTGTGTAGTTGCTTTATGTTCCAGATGAGATCCATGACTCATTTCTTCCCTTCCCTTAGAAGGCTGCAAGTCTCTGGACCAGCTGAACCTCACAATCCCGGTGGCAGGACACCCCGCGTCGCCTGCCCACCCGCTCTCAGGATGTCCTGTGCCCAGCGTGCCGCCGGCTGCAGAGCCTGTTCCTCACCTGCAGACCCCCAACTCTGACCCTCAGACCATGGCCCGAGAATGTCCTCAGAGCTCCAAGCCTCCCAGCGGTTCCAAGTCCGGGCTGCGGAATACTCCAGGCTGCCTGCACGCCTCCAACAGCAAAGCGGCAGGGGGCCATTCCCACCCCAAGCAGCAGCGGATCAGCCGGCGCAGAGCCACCAACGGCTGGATCCCCGTGGGCACAGCCTGCGAGAAGGCTGTCTACGTTGTGGTAAGCGTCTGAGTGCTGGGGCTGGGCGGGGACGGCTGCCTGTGCACCTCCAGGCATGAAGGCTTGGGAATTCTGGGGCTCGCTTCCAGCTGGAGATGGTCACTAGGTGTTGTCTAGAATCTCTGGGTGAAATTCCGATAGGAGCAGAGGCACTGCTGGCTCTGTTCCCTCTGTGACCTGGTGTTACCTTGCTACGGTGTGGTTTGGGAGGGGAGGAGAACCTGCTGCTCCTTGTGTTGACCTCAGTTGAAAGGTGATGGATCCTCCCAGCTCCGGCATGTACAAGGGTGGCACCTGAGGCACAGGGGAGTCTGTCCTGCAGGGATCTTGCTCCAGCTGCTTTCTTCTGGGTAGGGCAAACCTGTCTGAGAAGCTGAGGGTTGTTGTAGCCTCAGTTATGAGGGGCAGGTCTACAGGCAGCTCTCATAAGGTGGCTCTCACTTGCAGTGTCTGAAGCCCTACAAGGATCTCCCAGAGCACAGAGGATTGAGACAGTATACTGACTCCCAGATAGAAGTTTTCTAGCACCCAAAATCTCTTGTAACTTGCATGGTAGCATGGCCAGTTGCTCTTTCAGGGATTTCCTGTCTGTACTTTCCCATTTGTTGAGTTCAGGGGCAGAGACTGGTTCCTGTAAGATGGGAGATTTTCTGCCAGAGAATTCAATTAGCTCAAATCAAGTCCACTTTAGTTGCAAGAGAAGGCAATATCCTTCATCTTATTAAAGCATAAGAGCTTGAAATGGGCCCCACGTGGTGTCTGGGAAGGTGGGACAAGGCATTGATGTGTAGTGGATGTCAGGAGGAAGGAGGGCCATGGTCCAGGCAGGATCTGTGTTGCTGCTTGGTGTGGTGACACAACCTCAAGCTATTGAGAGCAGCAGCCAGAGCAGGTTTTGGAGCTTTAGCCTTTGGGACTGTGTCCAGGTGCCAAGGACTGTGCCAGAATGAAGCTTGTCAAGCCCAGGGACTGGCCTTGTGCATGTCAGCATACCTCAAGCTGTCACACTCCAAAGGAGCAGCAAGACATTAATCTCTTTAAGATACCTCCAGCCCTGCCTGGGAGATCTGGCAGAAGGTTAAACCATCCTGCTCAGGCATCTTGAAATGAAACTCAGAGCAAAAGCAAACTAAAAACCCCTGGTTCATGGTCCCAAAAGTGATTATTTCGTACTGTCAGAAGTATAAAAGAATCATTGGCAGTCCTGCTAAGGAAGGTTTTGTGCCACAGCCTCCCTGCCACTCTCTGCCCTGCTTATGTCAACATATTTAATGTTTTATTGGTTTTTGGCCATGTTTGTATCAGAGAAATAGCATTCAAAACAGACATTCATTCAGACACCTCGTTTTCAGTGCCTCTGAATGGGAAGGAAAAACAGACCTCCAGGTAGGCAGGTGGAAAAGTGATTTTCCCGAAGACTGTGGTTTTGTGTGCAGAATGGAAGGAGCGAATTTTAATTTAAAATAAGAGTATTAATTTCAGCAATTAGGGCTTTTGTGAGATGTGCTGTCCCTCTGGTGAGCTGCTCCTCACTGCCAGCACTATGGAGGAGACCCATGAAGTCACTCTTTGTCTATTCACTGGGGTCGTTTTGGTTCCTGTGTGTGCAGAATGAGCCGGAGCCGGCCGTGCGCAAGAGCTACCAGGCTGTGGAGAGGGACGGGGAGATCATCCGGGTGCGGGACACTGTGCTCCTCAAATCGGGGCCCCGCAAGAAATCCATGCCCTACGTCGCCAAGATCTCCGCACTCTGGGAGGACCCCAAGACAGGTACTTGTGCCAAGAGTGTGTGTGTGTGTGTGTGTGTGTGTGCTTGACAGAGCGAGCTGGAAGAAGGGCAGGGATGGATCTCAGGAGAACTGCAGGCTGGTTAGGGTACTAGGGTGATGGAGAGAAGATTAGCACCGTGGATTCTATTTGGATTGTTCCAGGAACTGAAATGCTCCTTAATCACTCGTCTGGGGCTGATAAATGGAAGTCTTCCTGGATGTGAAAGCACATAATATTTGCCAAGTGCCCATCTTAGCAGCCATCTCCCATATTATTTCATTGCTCAAACATCGGGGGAGCTGCTGTTTGCTCCAATCCAACATCTGGTCTGGGAGCTGGTGGGAACAGGGCTCTTCTACAGCAGCTCTGATGGACCCCAGTAGGGCTAGAGATGGGAGTTGTGGGGACTTAGGGTGAGATCTGGTGTCTGACTGGCAATCCCTGAGCCAAGGATGCTGAGCCAAATGCTTTAAAGTAGAGATCATGCTTAAAAGGGGGGAAAAGAAACGCCAAAAATTATGTGTAAAAGACATAAATCAAGGTATGGTGAGGCCCATTGTGGTTGTGTCAGTGCCGCAGCAATTCTGCCCTGAACCTGGGAATCAATGCTGCAAGTTCCCACCTTTGGACGAGCATCTTTTCTGTGTGCTGGATGGATTCTTTTTTCAGGTAGAAACATTTGATTTTTGAATCTTTGGGGAGTTTTCTGTGCCTGACTTCTTTGGGATGTAGTAACCTGAGTAGAAGGAGGCGAAGGTATAGTGGAAAAGCAGCATGACTGACTCCATGCAGCTTTTTGCTGTAACAAAGGGACACCTAGTTCAGCATGAAATATTTATCAGCCACAGCTGCCTCTCCATGAGCACTGTGGGAATGAAAGGGAGGGAGCAGCCGGAGGAAGCCAACAACGAGTGAGAAAACACTTGGAGAAAACTGAGGCTTGGTTTTAATCTGTGTTGTTGCAGGGGAACTGATGATGAGCCTCCTGTGGTATTACAGGCCAGAGCACACTCAGGGAGGCCGCAACCCCAGCATGCACCAGGTGAGTCCAGATCGGGGCAGGGCATCCCGGGCTGGCTGTGCTCCTGCAGGAAGAGGGGACTGCCCCAACATCTCCCTGCATTCCTGGGTGGCCTCAAGCTGAGTAGAGCGGAGTGCGCTTGGCTGTGATGCAGCTGTTGCCAGATGTATTGAGTGGTGGTGTCCTATAGCTGGGCTTTTCCCCCAGATTTATTGTCCTGTGGACAAACTCTGGGCTCTTAAAAATGCTGCTGAGTTCCTTACATGGAGGCTTTAACAGAAACTGCTGAGTGTTGATGTTTCTCCCTTTAATCTGAGAAACTCCCACATACTAAATAAAAAGTAATTGTGACTGTTTCCTTAAGAATAAGAAAGAATAAGTTTATACTGAATCAAGATCAGACACCTTTCCAAAAGCATATTATAATTCTTACAGGACTGCAGAGCCTGGTGCAAAAGCTCCTGCTGCCATTTTGCAGGAAACTGGAGTGCCTGTGTCATGTGCTGCCTTAAATCCCTTAATCTGCTTCTTGAACTCTAAAAACGTGTTAGTTTTGTACAGAAACGTGGATGCATCTTTCTTGCCCTGCATAGATTTATTATGAGAACTAAAGTCTGACTTGGGGATTCTGTGCCAGGATCATGGAGTTGCTTTTTAAAGAAAAAATGTGTGAATCACTGTGACTTCACGCCTTGCTCTGCTCTGCATGGGCTTGTGTTGGGTGACAGAACAAGCTGGTTTTAACTGGGAATGAAGAATTCACTGCTATGTTCAATGCAATTTTAAACACTTGATGCTGTCTTAATTTCTATTACTTTTTTTAAATAAAAAGGGAGGGAGGGTTTGAGAGCAAGACTTGGGAGCAGCCAGGGAATTGTAACTGCCACACTTGCAGTTGCAGGGCAGAGGTGAGTTTCTAAACCAAAATGTGGCACTTCATAAATGATTGGGACAATAGAGTTATATGGACTCCATTAATCAGAAGGCGAAATATGATTTATTAAGATCCTTATGCAGGAGCAGAGAAGCAGCAAGCATACATGCAGGCAAGCAAGCCAGACAGCAATGTCTGTCTGTCCAAACATCCAGAGTATATTGATAAGGCAGAGTCCTGTGCTAGCATCAGATTGGCTGACCCGTGTAAACATCAGTGGATGTTATAAAGCATCTCCTGGTGTTCTCAAATCAATCTCAGGGCTGTCTTGGCCCATGCTGTAGGCAACAAAAGGTGAGTGTATCCAGTTGCATTTCGGTCCAGGGAGAATGCCAGAGGAATTAAGCCAGGTTTTGCAAACGTACTTAAATTACACAATTCTTCAAACAAGAGAGAGCTTGGGCTGACGGTTGGGCCAGGCTTGCCAGGGTGACTCAGGTAGTTTTGACTCAAGGAGTAAACCAGAACCTCAAGATGCAGAAAGCCAGTGTGGCATTCCTAGTGTCCCTGATCAACCCTGTCCCCAGATGTTCACCCTTTTGTGAGTTTTCCCTTCCAGTAAAGCAAAAATGGAGCCTGCAGGGAATGCTCCCAGACTTGTGCAGGGAATCTGTGTTCCCAGAGACCATCTCTGCTGATCTAGCCGTACCTGAAATTCTTCTCAATGGCTCAGTCCAAATTACCATGTGTATAACCAATCCCGCCTGCTGCAGAGCCAAATTCCCTAAATTACTCTGGGAAAAATTGAAGAGAAGTTTGCCAATAGAGGTTGTGGCTGCTCCTTCTTGAATGTACCTCAGGGCCAGGTTGAATGGAGCTTGAAGCAACCTGGTCTAGTGGAAGGCATCCCTGCCCATGGCAAAGCATGGAATGAGATAATCCTTAAGGTCCCTACTAACTCTAACCATTCCAGTATTCTATTCCATGATCCTGAAAAAGGCTATTGCTACTTCTCTCACTAAACCAACCTTTTAAATTTAATTGAGAGGAGGAAGTGATTGGACAAGAAGGGTTTCCTTAAGTTTTGATATAAAGATGGATTAAAAGATCCAGAAGGAAAGCGGAGACCGAGGGGTGCGGCCAGCCATGACCTTGCTGCAGAAGACCTCTGTGGCATTGGAAATTCATGTGAGATTGGGGCACTCAGTCTCACAAAATGTGCTGGGCGGGGTGAAATGATGGGAGAGTCAGTGCTTTGTTCAGTGTTGCTGGATAAAGATGTGGTGCTCCGAGCACACGGCAGGTGCCTGGGTTATGTGGGACACTGGCTCTGGAGAGTATTCACCGTGGGTGTGCTTTGGTGACTCCACATTAAGGTGATGGGTGAGGGTGCTGAGCTCGCCCTTCCCTCTCTGGGTGGGTGGGGATGTGGAGCTGGCTGTGCCTTCCGAGGCTCCAGGCCAGTTGGCTGACCTGTCCCCTCCCTTCCTCGCACAGAATGAGATCTTTGCGTCGCGGCACCAGGACGAGAACAGCGTTGCCTGCATCGAGGAGAAGTGCTACGTGCTGACCTTCGCAGAGTACTGCAGGTAGGTGGAGCTCTGAACCTGCTGCACTTCCCAAACCTCCCCCTTCCCTGGTCTCTCTCACCCTGCCCATTTCCAGCCAGCCCAGCTGTCCCAGTCCAGCTTTCCCAGCCCAGCTGTCCCAGCCCTGCAAGCTGTGGTATGGCTGGAGCTGGGGTAGTGACATTTGCTCTGCTGCAGACTGGGGATATCTCCCACTCGAGATGCATTACATGTCTGGATTGTGTAGGATCATTAAATTGTTTGGGTTGGAAAAAACCCTTAAGTTCATTGAGTTCCTCTGGAACTGCCCTGTTCCCCTGGAACTGCCAAGGTCACCATGTCCCCAAATGCCACATCCACACAGCTTTTAAATCCCTTCAGGGATGGTAACTCTACCACAGCCTATTCCAAGGCCTGACCATCCTTTCCCTGAAGGAATTTTCCCGACCTATACCTCCCGTGGTGCAACTTGAGACTGCTTCCTGTACACCAGTCCCTTGTTGCCTGGGAGCAGCCTCTGGCTGCACCCTCCTGTCAGGTAGTTGTGGAGTGACAGAAGGTTCCTCCATGAACCTCCTTTTCTCCTGGCTGAGCCCCCCCATCCAACTTCCTCGGCTGCTCCTGGTGCTCCAAACCCTTTCCCAGCCTCTTGTGCTTTTCTCAAGGGACTATTTGTCAAATATTGACATTTTATTACCACTGCACATGGTTTCAAGGAAGACAGGAACAGGTGTGCAGGAAAACATGGAGCTTGGAAGAGATCTATCCCTTGTGGGGCACAGGTGCCAGATTACCCAAAAACTTGCTGATACAAGTGCCAGTGTTTGTGCTGGACACCACATCCTGGGATTTTGGCAGCAGCGCCCCTTGGAGTAGTGACTCAGGTCTTTATAGTTGAGCTCTTGCTGATTGAATTGCAGCTTTGTCAGTAAGAATCTCCCAGCATTCATATTCGAGCCTGCCATCCTGTCATGGATACACAGGGCTGAAGCAAAATTTTGATTGAATGGGCACAACCCCATAGTGCAAACCAGTGCTTTAAATCTCTTCAGTTCTGCTGGGTGCATCTTGTGGTCTGTGCAGCCCTGCCACGGAAGAATGCCTGAGGCCTCCTCCTCAGACTGCTCCTTGCCCAGGGCTGTGCTCTTGGAATTTCTAAAAACAAACTGGTGTACAAACTCTTTAGTAGCTGAATTTTTGATCTTTCTTTTGAGAACACTAAAACAAAAAAAATCCCCTAAACAAACAAAAACTACCAACCTAACCCAAACAGTAACAAACCAAACAAAATCCCCCATCCCCAGGCTTTGGATCAAAGCAGTTCCTTTCCATTCTAACACCCCAGTCTTCTGGAACAGCTACTGGCAGGAATTTTTTCATGCTCTTGTGGGTCAGGTCACCTTTGAGAGATGTTCCCTGAAGGCATCCTGAATTCTTTGTTTTCCTAAGCATGGGTGCATAAGCATTTATTAAGGGCTGATTAACAAAAACAAGGCCAAAACAGTAAAAACAAGGTGGTTAATTGCTATCATCTTCGGTGCTGTACAATTTCTACCAGTATGGAAATACAAACTTGTATTGCTTCCTGCAGGAGCTCTCTTTGAACAAAGCTTTGTCCACATTCCTTCCCTTCCCCTTATCCTCCAGCAGCTGCAGTTGTGGCTCCCAGCAGGACACAGGCAGCAGGAGAGGGAATGAATTAATGGTCCCTAGCACAGGAAGGACACAGACCTGTTGGAGCGAGTCCAGAGGAGGCCATCAGATTGATCAGAGGGATGGAGCACCTCTCCTATGAGGAAAGGCTGACAGGATTGGGATTGTTCATCCTGAAAAAGTGAAGGCTTCGGAGTGACCTCATTGCTCCTTCCAGTATCTCAAGGGATCCTACAGGAAACATGGAGAAAGACTGTTTAAAAGGACCTGGACTGCTAGGACAAGGGGGAATGGCTTCACACTGCCAAAGGGCAGGGATAGATGGGATATTAGGAAAAAATTCTTCCCTATGAGGGTGGTGAGACCCTGGCTCAGAGAAGCTATGGCTGCCCCATCCCTGGCAGGGTCCAAGGCTGGGTTGGATGGGGCTTGGAGCAACTTGAGCTAGTAGAAGGTGGAACCTAGTGAAAGGTTCCTGCCATGGTAGGGAGTGGGACTGGATGAGCCCTAATATCCCTTCCAACCCAAAGCATTCCAGGATCCTCTGATAACTCTTCCAATGTGATTGCCCTGCAGATTTTGTGCCTTGGCAAAGCGTCGAGTCGAAGGGATCCCAGGCAGGAAAACCATCATGGTTCCTCCCTCCGAGGAGTATTCCACCCCTCTGCATCGCAAGGTGCCCGAGGACACGGACCCCGAGCTGGTTTTCCTCTGTCGTCACGTCTACGACTTCAGGCACGGGCGCATCCTGAAGAATCCACAGTAGCACAGCCCTTCCTCCGGAGTGCAGCCAGAGTGCGCGGCACCGGAGCGCCCATGGCCTGGGACACCTGAACACTCTCACCCACCTCGTGCTGCTGCAGGTGGGAGCGCCCAGCGCTCCGTCCTGGGACTCGGGAGCGTGCGAGGAGTGGAGCCCATGGAGGGAAGCAGCAGCTGAAAGCACAGCACTTCTTTAAAAGCATAAATGAAAATATATACGTAAAAAATAAATATATGTATATAGATATAGGAATTTGCATAAGTAAATCTATATCTATATATGTATGTAGAGCTGCATCTATTGGGAGGGTTTGCAGGGGATAAAAGCCAGGAAGCAATACAGAGCCATGGCTGGGGAAATGACGGAAGGTGCAGGAGGGATGTGTCAGTGCAGTGTTTGTTGAGTCTGGCTGGGACAGTCAGTGGTTTTTGGGCTCTGAACTAAGCCCAGTTCTTGGCAGAGCACAGGAGATTCTTGTTGGTCCTGCAGGACAGACTCTGAGGATTCCCACGGTGAAAGCTTCTTCAAAATACAGCTTTGGGAGCTGCCTGGGTGCAGAGTGGCCTTGTGTCATGCTTGGATAGGTGTTGCTCCATCAGGGGAAGAGGTGACCCCTGTTCTCCCTCGTCTTTTCCCTCCCCTCATCTCGCTGCTCTGTGATTCACCACCTAGACTGGGGCTTGGAGCCTGCTCCATGGTGGAGCAGAGGGAGCTGGCAAGGTGGCACAACCCAGTGCAGGGTTAGAGCTGGTCCTGTCCCAGGTGTCCTGACTGAGCCCACAGGATCCTATGCCCCATTCCCAAGGCTCAGCACTCACCGGCATGCGTCACTTGGAAGCTTGGAGCTCACAAAGTGGGCTTTGCTGGGGAGAACCATGTTTCCTCTTCTCTTCTGAGTGTTGCTTTTCCTCTGATGGCTCAGGGGGCCCTGGATTTTCTCTTTCTTCCTGGTTTGTTTCCTGTAATGTCGTTTACAGACCCAGCTTATCCTCATGTGTCAGCAGTGGAAAAAAGCCAGAGGGGGAAGTGGCAAACCCTTTTCTTGCGTGTTTTTGGCTTTTTAAAATTCCTTCCCCATGTGACTGTCCTGATCCTGGGTGTGCTGTTGAAGCCATCAGCAGCCTCTTTCCCCTCCAAACTCATCCTGGTGTCTGAGCAAGCTCACCAAAGTGGCTTTGTGGCTCCTGAAAGGACCTGAGCATCGGGAAAGGTTCATATGAACCATGCAAGCCCCGCAGGTCCTGCCTCTTGCCTTACCTGTACAGATCCCAGAAAGACCTTAGATCCCAGACAGACCTTAGTTTATCTCAACAATAACTTGGAGTTAATCCGAAAGCAAACCAAAGGACAGTGTCACATCCTGGGAAGTCACTGCACCAGGCTGGGAACCCAGCCCGAGATTGCACTAACATACAGCAGAACTGACCCCCTGCCACCCATATTCCTGTTGGCTGGAGCCTCTCACTGAAACAAAGGATCTGCATTTGTTTCAAGTCTTTTTGGGCTTCTGAAGTTGTGTTCCACAGTGGAAGTGTCCATTCTGCTTTAATGTCCTGTCAGTGGAAGCAGCATTCCCTGTACTCTCTGGGGATGCAAGGCTTGTCACCTTGCTCCAGTGGCCGCACACCTGCCCAACCTGGAGAGAAAACCCATGGCATCCAATTCCTTACATGGAATAGTTCAGGCATGCTGGAGTTTTCCAGAGATTTGCTCTAATGCCAAAGAGGGGAACGTGTCTGGAGGCGATGGCTTGAGAGGATGACAAGGTCTGGCACCCACAGCAGTGGGCGGGCATCTCCCTACAGCTGCTGGTGGATGATTCCTGCTGGAAAATTCCTGTTTATTCCCACCTGTATAGCCCAGGAAGAACACCCAGCTCCAAGAATGGGGATCCCAGGTGTGCAAGCAAGAATTGTCAGGTGAAGCATCTTCTCTCATTTATACCTCAAGATACTGTTGGTGTCAAAGGGATTGCCCAGATCTCTCCTGAACAATTCACTTGGCACTGGGGGTCTCTTGGTGGGGCCATGTTGGAGTGGGAAGTGGTAGCACTTTGGGGACACTCAGATGAAGGGGTGCAAAGAGGTACTGGAGAATGTGGTCTCTGATGCTTCTGGGGGAGGATATGAAATGGTTTTCCTCTGTAGCAGGGAGAGAGGAGGCTGGAGAAGTAAAGCTGCCACAGAGGGAATGGCAGCTGCCCAGCCATGGGGGGTGTGGAGCAGCTGCACCCCACAGTGAGTGGAAGGTGATGAGAAGCACTAAATCCATGTGTTTGGCTTCATGGGGATTTCTTTGCCCCTGAACTTGAAGCAAGAGAGCTGCTGTGGCCATTTCTCCCTGGCAGTGCTTTCAACATGGAGTGCTGCAAGACACGCTGACCAGGTGAACCTGAGCACTGCTGCAGCTGGGCCCAGGTGTGAGACCCAGCCTTGGAACCACAGTAACTCACCAAAATTCCTCCTTCTGCCCCATCTCCCCCTGCTCCCACCTTGTCCTGACTTCTCTCCAGGTAGCAGGGAAATTATCCTTGCCCTGGGTCTATAACGGGCCGGTCCAGCTCTGGAGACGACAAACCTGACTCTTCTCATGTTGAATCTGCTTCAGGCCATGAACATTGAGGTTCACGTGGTTGCTGATGCTGTTGTACAAACAGCATGTAAATGAACTGAAATGTCTTATCCCTAATGAAAAGATTTCCTGCTTTTTTAATCTATTAGATATGGAAATATTTTTTGAAACTGAAAAATGCAGTCGGTAGAATTTAAATTGAAGCGTAATACATGTAAAATATATTTTAGTTGATAATTTTGTAAAATGCACTTTTTGTGTCTCTTCCCTGGTTTCCCAGATCTGTATTTCATTGTTTACAGATGGAATGAGAACATTCCCTATTCCCTCCTTCTGTGAGAAAGATATATTAGAATTAATTCTTAAAAAATAAATTTGAAAAATCGTATTGATTTAGAAAACAAACCAGCACTGGACTGTTCTTCCCATTCCCGCATGAACTTCCTGCCTGGACCTGGTGGTTTCAGGAGTTAGGGGTACTTGGGAGCAGATGTGGGTGCTCAGGGTTGAGGGATGAGTGACCTGTTAAGTTTTCCATGGAAATAGAGCAAGTGGAAACAGGATAGGCAGGGATTGACTGACTTTTCTCCAATCTGCTCTTTACAGCCGCTGTCAGTGGAATATTTGAGTCTCCGCTGTTCAGGCAGGGCAGGTGGTGGTGGCAGATCTTGTCTCAGCTACTCTTTCAGAACCCTGAAGGAAGCATTTGGGAATGTTGGTTTGGAAAAGTGTCTCCACCAGCTTCTGCCATCTGAGTGTCCTGGTCCCTTGGCACCAGGTGCCACACATCCTGAGGACAGGTCCAATAGCCAAGCCATCTACAGACATCCCAAGTGGTTAGAAGGATTCCAAGTAGGAGAAGAGCAGACAGGAGTCAAATAACTTGCTTGAGGAGCAGCAAGAAGTAGGATAATGGGATCAGGAGTACCTGATGGGAATGTCTGCAGCCACATGCAGGTGAGAGTTGTTCAGGGGTGCTTCCAGCTGGCGACAGGGCTTGGGGGTGAGAGACCATAGGTACAGGCGCTTGCAGGGGCTCCTGCACACTCATCCTCAGGGGGAGCAGCTTCTATGGCCCTGAGTGGTGACACAGCCATTCCCACACAGTCCTGGGCCTTGGCTCCTCTGAAGCTGTCCCACAGGCTCCTCCTCAGCTTTCACGATTTCCATTCTGTGTTGAGATGTTCTGCTGCTTCTGGGGCTATGGCCCTTACACACCTGGGGAGGGAGGGGATGAGTTCTGGGAACAAAATGGGCAGAAGGAAAGATTAATGTCTGACATGGAATCAGCTCCTAATTACAGAGAAGGAGTGAGGGGCCCATGTGGCTCGTGGGCTGAATGCAGGTGAGTTGGGCATGGCAGAACTGTGTCCGTAACCCTTGGATAATCCATTGGAGCCCGACTGCATCTTTCTGAAAATCTGCATCATCTTTCACTCCCAGGTCACCTTGAGCAGGAGATTCTGAGGTGGTCCCATTGGATGAGCTGGGGCTGCTCAGTCCCCATGCATCCCTACCAGTGGAATATCACATCTGTTCTTAAATTCCTGAATAAATTTCTTCCTAGGATTAGGGAATTTTCTAGAGGATCCTTGCCTTTTGCTTCCTGCTCCCAGCCTTGTCACTTTGTCAGCACAGCTTCTCACAGGGAGTTGCCAGAAGCACAGACCTATAGAAGCAGATCAAACCAAGAGAATTCCTGAGAAAGGAAACCACAGTGAAGAGGTGAATTCACCTGGGAATTTTCCTCCCAAGGGAGGAAGGAGCTTGTCCAGGGGCATGTACTTTTGTGAGCTGGTGTGGGGTCACTGAGCATGATATTCCTAACCCCATGGCCTGGGATTTCTGCTGAAGAGCCAATTAGGGATTTTTGGATTTAATGTGGCTTGATTACGGGGAGCCATCAGTGATGTGGGTGCCCAAAATGCAACAGAAACCTGCCCCGTGCGTGACCCAAGGCCAGCTCTGGTGCTTATCCTGGTGTTGATGCTCCCTCAAAAAGGTCCTTTGGAAAGACAACCAAGAAAAAGCTTTTCCATCCCTGCTCTTCCTGCATGGTAGGCTGTCACTAAAAGGATAATCTGTGGCAGGCTGGAAAGTTGGGATTAATGTCAAACAAAATTGGATTTACTGTTGAAATCTGCCACCCGAGGGAGGCGCATTGTGCCATATCTGGCTCTCCTGGATCTGACATTCAGCAAACTGCTCTTGTATGATGAGCAGTGCTGCCAGAAATGCTCTGCTGCCACTGTGGCAGAGTCCTTTTGGCCACAGGTTGTTCTTGGAGTCCCTCATGCATCAGGAAGGCGCAGGCTCACTGGCTGGAAAGAGTGAAGTGTGTGGCTGTTGGAATCTCTCCCTTTGGAGGGATTTTGGCCAGCTGGGTATCCCCTGGGAGGTTTTGATGACCAGCAGAGGTTCAGGTACCTGGCAGAGCTAACCTGCTGTGTCCCATTTCCCTCCCATGTACATATCCGATGCATGTGACATGCACCTGCGATGTCTTAAGGTGACAGAGCCTTGTGGCAATTGTAGGGAGAAGGAGGCACTTGACATGCTGGGAAGGAGCTGCTGGGGCTCTGAGCACTTCCAGAGGCCTTGGATAAGGTTTGGGCATCAGGATGAGCACACTGAGAGGGTGGGAGCTGTTGAAAAGTGCATCCTGACCTTTAGGAATTAGTCCTTTGAGAGGCACAGCAGTGTCCTGCAGATTCAGGGATACTGGTGTGGCTCTTTTTTCTGCTTTAGAGCTGCTGTTTTTCCCAGGGAAAGTGCCAGCTGGTGTCCTGGTGCTGCTGTGGGAGTCTTCTTCGGGCTTCTTCACCTCTCTCCCCACATGTCCAAGCAGATCCAGAGCAGCATCCAGGACTGTCCTGAAGTGTCTTCCCACCTGGAGCAAACGCTACAAGCTCCTGCTTGTGTTTAACTGCGGCTTTAATGCAGCTAATTATAATTGGCTGTAATTGTGCCAAAATTGCTGCGAGACAGGAGCAGTTGGGACTGTCACATGAACGTGACAGAGCGCTCCGCCGCCACCCAGCTCCGTCCCTGCCAATGGAGGAGCCCTGGGTGTGGGTAGGATTTATCCCATCACCGGTGGCAAAAGCAGCCTTGCTGCTGGCAGGGTTGTTGCCACACAGGGAAAAGGGATACAAATCCCTTTAACCTGGTGGCTCCAGGGACCTGAGAATGGGCAATTCTCTGTTGTACTGTGCCCTTCTCATCCTATCCATATGGGATAAACACTTGGCTCACTGAGCTGAGGGCTTGAGGGAAGATAATGGATAACTACTTGCTAATCCCAGTGTGCCAGTGTTGGCTCTTGCTGCTCTATGCTGCTCCAAATGCTGCAGCGGCAGCACAGGGAGCCCCCAGCTCCATTGGCACAGGCTCCATCCATGGGAAAGCAGCCACACGCAGCCTCACAGAACCACTCTTGGAATGGCTCCTGCTCTGCTTGTGTCACTCAAAGCTGAATAAAAAAATGAGGTTGATCTTTTCATGTTCTTCTCCAGCTGCTGCTCCTGCTATGGCTGCATCCCTGTGCCCAAAACCTCAGGGTCTTGGAGCAGCAGTGAAGGGAGCCATTTTTCTGGAAACATCAAGCTGGACATTCCTGGAGGCTCTTTCCTGTGATAAAGCCATTGGCAGAAAGATAGTTCCTATCTGGCCCTTGGGAAGGGAGCTGTGCTGAGGGGCCACATGGGTACTATGCTAGACTGTACACAGGACTATCACACTCCTGCAATACCCCAAAATCTAGCTTTATATGTGAATTTTCCTAAATTCCAAATGCCAGCCTGGAACACATGTTGAGAGCTCTGCAGAGCCACTAGGAGTGGCCACAGGGTAGTGTGAGAGACTGAGGCCAAAAGCAGAAACAGAAGGAAAACAACAAGCCCAAAAATCAGGGGAACAAAGGAAGAATCATGTGAGCACTGCCAGGTGTGCTGGGAAAGGCATTCGACCTCTATTCATGCGTTCCTTATGGGATGGGACTCACCGAGGCAGTGTGAAGTTGTGGCACAGCACTCACTGCCGGACTTGGGGTTGTAGTTAATAGTGGGAGATGATGATGAATAATTTGAGATAGTATAAAGACGATACCTGAACTGGGACGAAGCTGAGGGGCTGGCACGGAGCGAGGGTCTCTTGGAGCGCGGCGTTGCCATAGGGATCCGACAGCTTCTCCGTCAGAGCCTCCAGCGAGAGCAGTTAATCCATTTTTAAGAGGAAAGGATATTTAATAAAGGGAACCATTTAAACTGGATTTACAAGGCACACTTAATGGAGGCCCCATTTATTCCATGACTTCATATTTAATTTTAATATCTCTATAAACCTCTCCAGAGTGTTCTGCACAAACAAGCTGGAGCCAGAGCAGTTCGACCGCCCAGTGATTCTTAAAAGCAAATCAATTTAACAGCACTGGAAAAAACCTGCCTCTCCAGGAATATTCTTCCGCTCTCGGAAGGAGCACTGGAATAGCTGTATTAGAAAATAACAAACAAGCTGTTCAGATGGAGAGGGATTTTTTAAAGGATATGGTGCAAAGCGGGGTTGGAAGCCTCCGTAGTGAGCCAGGTTGTTGGGAATTTGTTGCTCTGTGTTCTCTGCACTCATAAATAATGTAATTAATAATCATATAACTTCATCAATAATCCAGCTTTTTCTGTAGCTATGTTCGCTGCTATTCCTGTGCTGCTGCCTGAGCAGGGATGCAGTGACTGTAAAAGTCCATACAAAAGCTGGGATAGGGATGATGGCACCTGGCAGCATTTAGCACTCCATAAATGAGAAAAGGGCAGGAAGGCAGCCAGATTTCCCACGAGGAAGCAGTTTGTGACTGTTCCCAGAGCATTTCTGCTTCCTGCACTGGGAATGTTGTGGTTTTGGAACAATCAAGTTGTCTGGGAAGAGCTGGTGAGAAAACTCCCTTCTTCCTATGCAACAGGTAAACTCTCCTGCTCCTCAGTGCTTGACTCAGGGCACAGAGCAAATTCCCGGGGTTTCCTTTGTCCCTAAAACATCTAATTTATTTTTTTTTTTAATACGCAGAGATTGTGCTGCACAAAGCTGCGGGTGATTTCTCCTCCATCTTTTGGGTAGTTCTTGAACCCAGATTTAAGGATCAGAGCAGGTGCCCCCTGCCACACATCCCAGTCAGCCTGTGCAGTGGTTTGTGCTCGCAGATCACAGAATGTTCTCCCACCTCCACTTATATTCCTTTTTGCTCTCTTTTTCCTTCTACACCCCCCTAGCAGGAAATGGCATCTTCTGCTGCCCTGGGCCATGAAGATGGATTTCTCAAGGAGCAGACTCTGGACAGCTCAGAGTGAGGGTGATTTAGCAATCAGATGTTTCTCCCTGTCCCAGGCTGGGTGATGTTTCTCCCTATCACAGCCAAAGATCCATGAGTAGGACTGGATTTGTAGCACATCAGATAATTAGCCTATAAAAAGATAATTTTATGCCATGTTAACGAGCACAGTTGAGTTTTGTTCTCGCCTCCCTGCGAGATAAAAGCTGAGACTCCCCATGGGAATTGAAATCCTTATGGAATCTATGTGTCTCAGGAACCTGATGTCCCAAAAGCAGCCTCACAAATACGTGTGGGTCTGGAAATGAGGCAGCAGGCAGCAGCCCCCATTTCCAGGGGCAGAGCCCTTGCTCCCAACTCAATTTTTTCCTAATATTTCAGCCAATTTTCTTGTAATTTAACTTTTTTTCTTTTTTTTTTTCTTTTTTTTTTCTTTTTATGGAGAGGGGGAAAATACTCTTCATCACTCTAACAGAAAGCCTGAGTCTTCCATGGTCCAGAGCTAGAAGAGGCATGAACAGACTGACTTATTTCATTCTTCCTGATGTTTATTTTAAATTAATCTTGTTGGGACAGATGTCAGGCCAGAATTCTTGCTCCAGTCACTTATGTTCTTTGATCTAATTAACAATGGCTTGTGTTTTATACTAACTAATTTTTCTAATAACTAATTTTTCACTAGGGATGAGATTCACTTACTCTTTGCTCTTTGCCTTCCCCTAGATCCTGAGTTCCCTCATTTTTCTTCCCTTCAGTGCTCATTTTCCACCACCTAGATTCTGATACATTTCAGGCTTGAAAACACTGGAAATAACTTTCAAAATATGCTGCATTTAGAGAAAAAAAATCGGATTAATTCTACATGTTTATTCATTAAAAGCACCAGTAGGATCTTGCTGTGCACACAGAATTCAACATGGAAAAACAAATGGGAGTGTGTACATAAGTGTGCATCAGTAATAATAAAATAGGAATGATGCTGCCATGATTCATTGACCTAGGATTTCCGACTGGAATTTACAGTGGACTTGATGATAAACTCTCAGACTTTCCTTGGAAAGTGCCTCTGGAATACTCATTAAAATGCATTTAGGGATTACACAGCAATTTAAATAACGTGCTGCCTAGGATGGCCTGAAGGCACAAAACTTCCTATAAAATCCAGATTACAAATGGAAAACCAGATCAAGAAGAACAAGAAAAGGATCAGAATACTGAGAAGTTTTCCCCAGTACCTCAGCTGAAGATTGCACCTGATGATCTTGGAGGCTTTTTCCAAATGAAATGCTTCTGCGATTCAGCCAGCCTGGACTCCAGACAGATGGCACTGTTCCTCCGATGTCTGACTGTCCCCTCCAGGATAAATTTGCTTCCAGCCAGATCCCCCCCCAGATTTTGTTCAGCTTATCCCCAAAACTTCTCAGCACCCATCCACCATCAGTCTCCAATAATCCCATACTTTTCCTGGGGAAAGCATGTCCCTTCAGAGGCCATTATCACTTCTGGCACACTGAAGAATGTTACACACCTAAACAGGGTTCAGTCAAATGGATCCTTATCAGTCTCTTTCTCTTGTTGGAGGGGGGTTATTTTTGTTTTTTGGGGGGGTTGGGGGTGTTGTTTGTTTGTTTGTTTGTTTGTTTTAGGGGGGGGTTGTGGTGTTTTGGTTCTTTTGTTGTTTTTTTTGTTGTTGTTGTTGTTGGTTAGTTGGTTGGTTGGTGTGTGTTCTGGTTTGGGTTTGGGTTTTGGTTTGGGGCTTTTTTTGCCTTGGGGACAATGATGTATCCAGGTATGAGATGCTGCAGGTTTTGGAGGTGTTGGAGCAGATTCAGTCCTTGTCCTGCTGCCTGTGAGACCACAAAAACATTAATTGCCTACACATTCCAGCAGGAACTTCACACACAGCCACGACTTCATTACAGGAGCCGCCTGGGAGCCACGGGAAACTCCGTGTAAAGAGCAGCGGATAGACCTGGAATGAGTTAAGAGACTTGGAGACTCCTGCGACACAGGTTTGGGAGCTATGTTGAATTTGTGTGTTTGTTTTTTTGTTTGAGCGCTGGTGGTAAAACCCCAGCTGACTGCGACTTCGAGGATGTCTGTGTGTGCACCCAGCAGCCCCAGGCTCAGAGGATCAGAGGGATCAGTGATGGGTCAGCGGGAGGATAAAGAGTGCAACAAGGGAGTTGTGATTGTTACTGACTTAAAATTGGATACGCTCAACCTGGCAATGGGCTTTGCATGTAAACCTGATTTTTGGGAACAAGATTTGGGAGCAGGAGAATAGCCGGGAGAGCTCCGCCTGAGCCGCTGTCCCCGTTGCGCTGGCGCCTGCGGTATTCCTGACCTCACTCCGACCTCTGGCCCAGCTGGAGCGTGTGGAGTGTGTGACGGCTCTGCGCTGCTCAGGGAGCGTGTAGCCCGGGGGGATGTGTATCCATGCAGTGTCTGCCAGCCCTGCTGGCTGCCTGCCCCGCAGCCTCCACTCCCGTCCAGTTGTCTGTGCCATCCCCTGGAAGCGGGATGCGCTCCGGCTCACTCCCTGGTTCCTCACCTCAAATCCAAGGGGGAAGAGTTGTCACGGCCTCTGCTGAGTGAGCGGTGCCTACTGGTTCTCCTGGCAGAGTTAAGGAGCTCTACCTCCCGGGATGGCTCCGTTCAGAAGTGATTCCACAGTCGTGTCCAGCGGAGCAGAGAGCGGAACGGAGCTCAGCTTGAGGAACTGAGTAAGGAGTTGAGCTCGGAGTTAAGGCACTGAGCACAGAGCAAGGTCTTTGCAAGTCCAGGCAACTATATATCGATGAATTTATAACTAGATCCTTCAGCACAGTTTTCCTTGGAAACAGTAATTTTTGTGTTTGACCATCTCCTTGGAATTACTCAGTGTACTCATCCAGAGTGTTTGACTTTGTTTAAAAAGGCTTTTTTCCCCAGAGATAAGAAACTCTGCCTCGGTAGTGAGCTGACTGGGGAGCGGCTTCTGTGCTTATCCCTTTGGATAAGGAGCTTTATTATACCAAATTATGGGATAATCTCTGGACACGCAGCCTCAGCACTGGATCTCTCCTCCTTTGCTTGTTTTACTTTTTGATCCAGAACTGCTCAAACCAATCCAGGGGGTCTCCTCTGATAGGAATCACCATCCTGTTTCTTGTCTGGGAAGCTGGCATCAGTCCAAACTGATGTTTTTCCAGTAAACCTTCTTTCTCTTGCTCAGCTTTTCCATAGGCCTCACTGTTTGTCCTTTTTGCATTTCTTCAGACCTAAATAAATATCTGATCTCACCCCAAAGGCCAGCAGAGCCTTGGCAGGGCATTTGTGATGACATCAGTGTCCAGCCTCACTCCAAGCTGGAAGGACAGGGGCATCCCTCCATCATTCTCTCCATCCCCTCTGGGAACTGGCCTTTTCCTTGTCACACTGATACATATTCCTGATTTCTGACAGCCAAGGTGAGTTCTACAGCCTTCCTTAAACCTGTGTATGCATAAAGGCTGCTGGGAGACTGGCTCAGTGTAATGTAGTTGATACTATAACGTAATCTACTACTACTACTACTACTACTACTACTACTACTACTACTACTACTACTACTACTAATAATAATAATAATAATAATAATAATAATAATAATAATGTATTTTAATGTTGTTTTTCTGCTTGTGTGAGTAAACAGTGAGGAAAAGGCCCAGAGATTTACTGCTGCAGTTTCCCAGGGTGGAGCTGTGGTGTTCTTAAGGTGAATATTTGGCCTTGGAGGCATTTTGAAGAGAGCTGGGAACTACAGAAATCTTTTTATACCTGTGGGAAAAGTGGAAATTTAAGGGATGAGGCTGCTGCTCCAGCCCCTGGTAGTAGATCACACTGAGGCCTGGCATAGCATTTCCCTGGGAAGGGCTGTGTGGGTTTCCCTTGTCCTGTAGAAGAGAGAACCAAACCCTTCCATCATTGTGGTGTGTTGTATAAACTTGTAGGCAAACCACAGCAGCCTGAAGCTGGGTTTCCTCAGTGACATTTTATTTGCTAAATGTGTTTTTTCTGAAGGGATGGATCTGTCTGGGAAATGTATTCCCATAGTTTTGCACATTCTGAACATGAGGCAGCTTTTAACTGCTTTGGAAATCAAATTACTGCTCATTCTGGGTGTTAATTAGGCACGCTGAGTGCAACCACAGTTAATTTTCCATGGTGACACAGGGTTTAGCCTTGCAAACCAGCCCCTGAATTTGCTTGGCTGTGCTGTTCCTGTAAAGACTCTGCATCCCCAGATGACATTGGGGATGGCACCCCATACCTTTACTCTTCAGACCAGCCCTTAAATCCAAGTTCCCTTTGGAAAATAGACCCACTGACCTCATGGGCTGTTTCCTGTTTCTCTGCATTTCCAGAACCAGTGGGCTATCCTGTATAACTGGTCCTGACCTGGAGACATTACAGATATTAGTGGGGAATAAGAACAAAAAAGAATGAGCAGTGCCAGACTAATACGCCTTTGAAGAAATAAAAATTCCCCTTGGCTGCTTTGGAGTTTGCTGCAATCAGGCTTTTTTTTTTCCCCAGGAGGAGGGTTTGATTTTTGTCTCAGTGACATGGATTATATATGTTGGCACGGCTTCAGTTTGGGCTGGTGTTGAGATCAGATCAGGACCTTCCCTCTGAAATGAAAGCCGGAATCTGATAACACCTCATGTGTGCAGCTTTGCTGGTGGTAGGGTCGGATATAGGTCTCTTCCTAGAGCTAATGCTGTATTTATATCCAAATAAAACCGGGAAATGCGCAATAATCTAGCTGCAGGCTCTTGTGCTGTGCTCCAAGTGCTTTGTCTGCCTTGGCTGACAAAATGCTCTTGGCTCCTGATCAAAGGAAAGTAAGTGGAAGCTGGTTTTCTCTTGATGTTAAGAAAGCTCCTGACAGAGAGTCCCTGCAAGGCTGGTTAAGAACCGAGGCCCTGTGGTAGGCTAGGAAAACTCATTGAAAGAAAATGCGGAGAACAATGGCAGTGTGGAATGATTTCGGAATGGGCAGTATGAGGAAATGGCATCCTGATGGCTGGCTTAGTGCCACAGGCATCCAGGGGATGGCCTGAAGCAGCAGGTGATGGCTGGGGTCATTCACAGAGGTGGTTTAGGGCAAATGCCTGCCAAGTGTTGGAAAATCCCTCCCTCCGGCTCTCCAGCGGTGGAAAAGCCTCCTCGGCTCAGCAGGTTGCCGATGTCATCTCCTCCTCCAGGTGCTAAACCTGTGCAGGAATTATAGAATTATATATGTGCTCCATAAAGTGGAGTACAATGCCTAATTATGTGTAGTTTGGCCTGGTATTGCAGAAACCATCCGTTATCACCACACAAGGCCACGGAAGCACTGGGATGTGAACTGTGCTGCCAACAGCGCCCAGGACCCCGGGGCAAACCTGGTGGGCTGTTTGAAATAGTACTTCATGTATTTTGGGATGACAGCAGTGTGAAGTGTTGCTCAGGCCTATGCCTGACTGACATCCCAACATGCTGGTGGATGGATGGCTCTGGACTCGCTCCATAAGGATGATCAGTGGGAGTAAGTAGTATGAGGAGCAGCCGAGGGAGCTGGGGGGCTCATCCTGGAGAGAAGGAGGTTGAGGGGGATGTTTTCACTTTCTCACACTCCCTGACAGGAAGGTGCAGCCTAGTGGGGGTCAGGCTGTCAGGCATTGGAAGGGACTGCCAGGGGGGTGGTGGAGTCCCCATTCCTTCAGGTGTTTAAGGAAGGACTTGGACATGGCACTCAGTGCTGTGGGCTGGGTGAGAATCAGTCACAGGTTGGACTCAGTGGTCTGGGGAGTTTTTTCTGACTTGGATGATTCTGTGATTCTGTGATTAGAGGGCTGGGGCAGCTTTGCTCTGGTGACAGGCTAGGAGAGCAGGGTTTTTTCAGCCTGGAGAAAGCTCCAGGGTAACCTTAGAGCCATTTCCAGTGCCTAAAGGGCTCCAAGAGAACAGGGAAGAAACTTGGGACAAGAGATGGAGGAACAGGACAAGGGGGAAACTGCTTCCGACTGGCAGAGGGCAGAGTTAGGTGGGAGATTGGGAAGAAATTCTTCCCTGGGAGGGTGCTGAGGCCCTGGCACAGGTTGCCCAGAGAAGCTGAGGCTGCCCCTGTATCCCTGGAAGTGTCGAAGACCAGCATGGACAGGACTTGGAGAGCAACCTGGGCCGGTGGAAAGTGTCGCTGCCCATGGCACGGGGTGGCACTGGANTGTTCGGCGTCATCCTGGCCTCCAGCGGGCTGCTCCTCATGATCGAGCGCGGCATCCTCGCCCAGGTCGGGCCGCCGCCGCTGCACCCGCCCGCGGGGCTCTCCC
>VWZN01019451.1:29626-57228 GCA_013396955.1 Regulus satrapa | reverse complement strand
GGGGGGGGGGAGGCTCTGCCAGCTGCATCCACATGCAGCCCCGGAGGGCTTGGCAGAATTCCCCATCCCACAGAGACTGCTGGCAGGAAGCAATCTGGCAGACATGTTTAGAGGAGACTAATGTCTCGGAGCCACCGAACCATTTAATTGCCAATAAACACAGTCCACATGTAAATAATTAAGGAGACCCAGGAACTGTGTCGACTTCCATGGAAGGAGGGAGCTGGCAGTCTGGAAACACCCCATGGCAAGGGGAGAAATTAAGATTTCTTGTTGATGCAAGAGGGATGAGCATCATTAAACCTGCCTGGATATTTCCAGGTGTTGCTTCAGGCTCAGGGTGGCCCAGAAGGTGATGGTTCCTGATGAAGTGAAAAGGACCAGGCTGTGCCTTGGGGTGAATTTGCAGGTAAATCTTGAAAATGCATCCATTTGCTTCACCGGGCTCTTGTTGCAATCCCAGTGGGATTATTGCAATATTTTCTTTTGCCACATTTTTGGGACAAAATAGCTGCAAGGATCCTAGTTCAGAACTTTGGAGCTTTATCAGCATTATGCACATTCACAGCAATGCAGACTTTCCCTTCGGG
Organism: Regulus satrapa; assembly: GCA_013396955.1. Lineage (NCBI taxonomy): Eukaryota > Metazoa > Chordata > Aves > Passeriformes > Regulidae > Regulus > Regulus satrapa. The sequence continues at coordinate 56,638 of VWZN01019451.1, read as the reverse complement.
GTCCTGGTAACATCTGCAGGGACCCTTTGTTCCCCTGCCAGGACATCCCACACCATTCTAGCCCCTGCTCTGGGCAGGGATATCTTTCACTAAAGCAGGTTGCTCTCCAAGCCCTGGCTAGCCCAGACTTCGACAGTTCCAGGGATCCAGGGGCAGCCACAGCTTCTCTGGGCAACCTGTGCCAGGGCCTCAGCACCCTCAAAAAGAAGAATTTCTTCCCAATATCCCATCCTGCCCTCTGGCAGTGGGAAGCCATTCCCCCTTGTCACTCCAGACCCATGTCCAGTGTCCCTCTGCTGCTCTGTTGGAGCCCCTTTAGGTACGGGAAAGGGCTCCAAGTTTTCCCTGAAGTTTTAGGCATCCCCACTGCCATCTTTCACCTCCTGAGGTTGCCCTGGTTCAATTCCTGGAGCGGGAGGGTGTCACTGTGCAGAGCCCCCCCCTGTCACCACCACAGGAGCCGCCTCAATCCAGTAATTTGGCTTTTCCCCCGGGAGTGGGGGGTGGGGGTGTTGATGGGTTCCTATGGCAACCAAGAGGGCTTTGCAGCGCTTCCCTGTGTGGCAATCAGCGCTCACCTCATTTATGGAATTAGCGCCCATCACCCGCATGCTGCACAACCTCGGCCTCATTCTGCTCCTCACAGCTGGGAGGTGGGCTGGAGCATCCGGGGGGAGGCAGCCACTCCTGCCTGGGGCTGATGCGGCTGGAGCATCAGCCCAAGTTCTCTGCTGCCAGGGGCTGTAGGATGGCTCCATCCCTGCTGCAGGAAATGTCTGGGACTCCTACATTGCTCTCAAAATTGGATATTAACATGCAGTAAAAATGAGGCTTTGAGTGGGAGGATTTTGGGGTGTCTTCCAGGCCTACTCCATTGTTGGCATGCTGGAGAGTCTCAGGCAGTGGCAGTAGGCCAGGGATGTGTCTGTAGATTTTTGGGGACTGGTACAAGGCACCCCATCCCTCTTCATCACCTTGGGGAACAATGTTGAACTAAGTCTGATAAATACCAGATTTGTCCCTGAGTGAGGGCTCGGTGACCATGGTGTGTGACTAAGGAGATTCTTGGCGTCTGCTGCAGGAGTGGGATGATGGGTAAAGTAGATGAATGAGGGCTAACCTGGGGTTTAGGAAATCTTGGTTAATTTGCTGCAGCGAGAGCTTTCTATGCTCACAGAAATTAAAGTGTGAGTGCTCACAGCGACAGAGGAGGAGGAGGCACCGGGGGAATACAGGATCAACAGTGGTGCTTTGAATAACTGAACAGTGCTGGAAGACCCAGCAGTTCACAGAGAGGTGATGATGGGAAGGTGGTCAGTCTGCCTGATCCAGTGGGATCCAGCCCCCAAGTGTCAAAGGGCAGGTTGGATGGGGTTTGGAGCAACCTGGGCTGTGGTGTCCCTGCCCACAGCAGGGGCTGGAACTGGGTGGGATTTAAGGTCCCTTCCGTCCCGAACCAGGACCCATTCTGGGTTGCTACTGTGAGCCTGATCTCTATCAACTGTGCTTTTAGCCAAAAGAAGTGAAAATAAGCCTGATTTACTCATGTACATGTCACCAACCTGCCTCTTTAACCAGAACCAAAATCTGGGAAGAGAGTTGGCTGCAGTTTGTACAGCCCATGGATTCTGCTCAGAGAAAAGATTTGCAAGCCCTGTCAAGGAAATCAGAAGCACTGGCTTAAGTCAGAATGTTATTCCAAATAAACCAGGAAATAATCATAAGCATGATAGTAATAATAATAATAATAATATAACATGAATCAACAGCTTCTAAGCCTTTTCCAAACCATAAATAAAATTTGCCCAATGATCCTGGCTCAGTGGAAGAGCTTCTCTGTTATAGATGTTTTGCCATCACTGGTGACATCCAGACAGAACAAACACAGTAAGAGAGGGGGCTAAAAGTCAATGAAAAATTACCAGGCTAATTTTGTTTGCTGTGCCTGATTTGGAGACCAAGGAGGAAATTTCTAGGAGTACACATGGAAACAGTGTTGATCCTTCATGTGCATTTAGAGCTGATGCTCATCTCAATTCATTCTGCAGTGCAGGACAAAGGGCCTCATCATCTGCAGCCATCGGTGAAACGTGGATGGGTCTCAAATAATGGGAATAATACCTTGCTTGTAGGTAAGCTCTTTCAAATAATCATCTCTTGTGTGCTTTTGAAAGAACATCACTGGAATGAATTATATTATCTGCCCCTTAGAGCTGTAAACACCTAAACAAGCTGACCAATATTTTCCCTTCCTGGGCTGTGTCCTGGCAGATGGGAGAGCTACAGGCACCAAATCCTGCTAGAGAAGAGGGTCACAGAATGGAATTGTTTAGACTGGAAAAGATCTTTAAGATCATTGAGTCCAAATGTTATCAACCATATTTCAACCAACAAGAGAGATCGTGAGGAATAAACAGCCTCGGGGAGAATATTGTGCAAAACGCTTAATAATTGAGGATGATTTAACAAAAATATCCTCTTTATACCCTCTGGTTCCTGGGAGAAAAGCTTTGAGCAGCTTTCTGAGGAAAGCTCTGCAGAATCAGCCTTCAAACATGTTTTCTTTCCTCATTTATCTGATTAATTTACTTTCATTAAGAAAACCAACTGTGTTATCCTTTTTATATCCAGTTTCTCTGAATCACAGACTGCAGCTCCGGGATTTCTGTGCTTATTCTCAGAAGTCACTCAGCTTTTAGCTCACCCTCTCAAAATAGTGTTTTCCCTTTTCCTGCAAGGTAATTTGGGGAATGAGCAAAACATCTCAATGGGGGGACCCGAGGGTGAGGATTTTCTCTCTCAGTGCTCAATAACTGCAAATTCTATTCTAGTCTGGAAACATGGAAGAGGAAACCTCATCCTCTTTGTGGATCAGTTCTCTAGGATGGATATATGGATTTTAAATGGTCCTGCAGATAAATACAATGATGGGAACGAGTGGTTGGTGGAGTTGGGGGAAGAAAAAGGATAAGAAGAGTAATTTAGAGAAATTTAGGGGGTTTAATTAAGAGTGAAATAATAGAGATTGTGATGGGATGAAATGAAGAGAGAAGGAATCAACACTGACAACAACAGGACAAGGGGAAATGGCTTCAGTCAGACAGAGGGCAGGGTTAAATGGGATACTGGGAAGAAATTCTTGGCTCCAAGGACAGTGAGGCTCCAGCACAGGTTGCCCAGAGAAGCTGTGGCTGCTCCATCCCTGGAAATGTCCAAGGCCAAGTTGTATGGAGCTTGGAGCAACCTGGTCTACCACTAGTCCCAGCCTGACCTCCAAGGATCTGCCATTGCCCAGGACTGGGACAGAACTAACCACATCCAAGCTGGCATCTTCCTGGGATGTGACTGAGCTGCAGTCAAGGGTTTCTGGGTTTTGTGGGATTCACATCAATACACACACACAGCCCAAGCTCTTGAAGCTTTTATTACAGGAAGAACAAACAGGAACCTTCTGCCTTGGTTGACTCTTCCAGGATGAGCAGCCCAGGCCCAGAGAAGCTGCAGGAAGCCGAGGAGGGAGCTGCTCTGTGGGAACACAACAGAGACCACTGGCACTGCATTGGATGGGTCCCTGTCTCTGCTGGTCACCCCACAGAAGATCACAAGTCCTTCTAGGGCCACCATGAGGGCCTCAGCCAGAAGGTGAGCGAGCTTGTGGATGGGCATAAGGGGAGTGGATTAGGGATCCTCTTGGGGTCCAGCCAGCTGTGTCTGCACTGGATGCTCCTGAGCTGCTGCCAGAAGCGGGAATGCTGGCCAGTGCCATGGGTGGGTTCTGTGCACAACCTGTTGCCTGGGGCCTTTGAAGTTCTGTCCTTGGGCACAAGGAGCAGTGGGATGTCACTGCTTGGCGCCACAGAGCAGGGGGGCTGGGAGTTGGCCCTGAGCTGTGGTGCCTATGGGAGTGCTGTTGTCTGTGGGCTGTTCCCAAGGGTTTCTCCTGGAAAATCATGAGTTTAGAACCTAGATGGGGACTGGGTGTAAGGAGACACTGCTTTCTGCGTGCGCTGCTTGCATAGAGCAGCCTGAGAGGCCACAGAGTCTGCTCCTCAGACACCAAGGAGCGCTGACAAGCCAACCCACCCTTCATCTGGCAGCTTCTGGGATAAAACAACCTGGCACTGGTATTCCCACTTCCACTGCAGGACCACCCTGAATGTGGACATACACTGAGCTAAACTTGCCTGGGAGCAAAATTTGAGACATCATTCCCAGAAAACTCATCACTTGAGATCTTTCGAGTCCTGCTTGGCCACGAAGAGCAGTGATGACTTCATGGATGAGCCCAGCTGCATCTGCACCTTTGGCTGGAGAAGCTGGTATGCCCTGTCTGGTTACAGGGGCTGCTCCTCCAGCAGGCCAAGCAGGTTATGAAACTCACTCCCATTCCAAACCAGCCATCTACTGTCATCAGCCACGTGCCCACATCTGCACCTGCAGAATGCACATCTCTGAGCCTACATTGTCCCTTCACCAGTAAGCCACATTTTTAAAGGATAAATGCGCAGCAATTTTACAGCTCCCCATCCATGTCGACCTCTTTCTGTGGAACAAAGTGCTGCCTGTTGCTTAGGAACAATCTATATCCTACAAAATTAACTCTTTGCACTTTCCAAAGAGATTTTTACACAATGGGTGTTTGCCTTGCTCAGACACTGACCCATTTCCTGCATAAACCATGGGGTGAACTCTGTGTTCTGGATGGAGCACCAGATATCTACTACACCCAGCCATGATTTGGGATATAGGGATAGGTCCCAGCCATGGTTTGGGACACAGGGCTATGCAAACCCAATCCCTCGAGATCCTCTGGCTAAGGTAACCTGGATTGCAAAGCTATCTTGTCTGAGGCCCCGGTGGGAGCATCTGCCAGGGTGGAGCAGGTGTTGAAGCGGGAAGCCTTGCAGGACATGGTCCTGGAGCTCTGTTTCTTGCGATAGAAGTAGCTGCTGAGGTGGAACCAGAACTTGTCGTGGAGGGAGGCATAGATGAAAGGGTTGTAGCAGGCAGAGCTCATGGCGATCAGGTGGCATGAGACCTGGATGACATTGACGTACCTCTTGTCCAGGATGGTGAACTCCTCATCAATGTCCCGGATGAAGTTGACCACCTGCAGAGGCAGCCAGCAGATGGCAAAGCAGACCACAGAAATGGTGAGCACGCGGAAGGTCTTGTGCTTGGTCCTGGTCCACTTGTCCTGGCAGTGATGGGTGGCACCCGGGACATTCCTCCTGCGCAGGTGATAGGTGATGGCACAGAAGGAGATGGACACAGCCAGCAGCGGGAGCATGTAGGAGAGCAGCAGCATCAGGCACGAGTACAGAAGCCGCTCCCTCTCCTCGTGCTTCCAGAACTCCTCACAGATGATCATGTCATGGCCAATGGCATTGAGGTCCAAGTAGTGGGTGTGCAGTGAGGTGGGCACAGAGGCCACGATGGAGACCAGCCAAATGCAGGCCACGAGGCCAACACAGGCCCTGCGGCTAATCCGCCGGCGGATCGGGTACGCCACCACCACGTAGCGGTCCATGGCGATGGCCGTGAGGGACAGCACCGACACAAAGACGGTGGCAGCCTGCAGCAGGGTAACAAAGTGGCACATGAACATGCCGAAGAGCCAGCCCCGCTCCTCGAAGGCATAGGACACAGTGAGGGGGACACAGGCCAGGCACATGATGAAGTCAGCCACCGCCAGGTTCCCGATCAGGATGTTGGTGGTGCAGTGCAGCTTCTTGGTGAGGGCAATGAGGAGGATGAGGAAGAGGTTCCCGATGCACGCCACCGCCACCAGTGTGGCGTAGAGTGGGATGAAGAGCGGCTTCAGCTCCAGGAGCAGGTCCAGGCCAGTGAAGATCAGGGCTGAGTCATTGTGCCAGGAGTCGTTGGGCAGCTGAGCCATGGGAGTCCCTGTGGCCGATGGAGCTTCTCTGCAACTCAAAGTCAAACACAGATGAGCCTGTGAGCTCTGGAGGGGACATAAACACATTTTGCTTGAACTTCTGGGCAGAAGGACCTGTCCCCAGAATCTGGGCCTTTTGCACAGACCTGTGCTGAGGCACTGGCTGGTTTGAATGACTTGCTTAAGAGCGAGGATGTCCTGTGACAGACACAGAGGAGCTCCAGTTTGGATGAAAGTTGGGAAGCTGGCTGTGAAATAATTAAGCAGCGAGCACAGATCTGTGGTGAGCTGCCACCTTAGGGTAGCAAGACCCAGAAATCAGTTCAAGAAACCTCATGGAGCCTTGGGAACTGCACTGATGAAAGGCAGAAAACAAAAATGCATTCCTCCATTTCTTGCTTTTTATTTTTCCCAGTTAATTCCACCCTGACCCATCAGCCCCATGCCACCTGGCTGGGCAGGAGCATCCTTTCCATCCCCTGCACTCCTGTGTCTCTCCCAGCCAGTCCACCCCACTCTAACCTGTCCCACTGGGTTCTTTTATCCCCTTGGTTATATCTTTACCACCCATGGAGCTTCAGCTTCTCCTGCCTTTCTTTCCCTGTGGCAGCTGTGATAGGAGGGAGAGAAGGAGGGAGTGCCTGGGCACCTCTACAAACCCACTCAGGGTAGCACAGGGGAATGAGGTAAAATATATTCCAGCAGAAAATGTATGGAAATTAAGAGTTCCCCTCCAGGACCCTTCTTTCAAGCCAAACATTCTCAAAATTATTGTTTGATCCTCCTTACCAGGATCTGGACAGTCTTTTCCCCCCAGTGGAGAGTCAAATCAGCATTAATTAAGAAACCCTTGTAATTAACCGAGGGATATTGTGGTTTTCTACATCCCAGCTGCATTTACAGGGCACATGCCTGGGGTCCTGGGGCAGGACCACAAAATCCATCAGGAAACTTTCAGCTGAGGAACCAAAATGCTCATTAACTTACAGAATGAAAATTCTGAAGCTCAATTAAATTCTTTAATTCTGCTTCGTGTACCCACGAGAGTCAAACCAGCCCTTCTGTGCATCGCCGGGATCGTGCTCCCTCTCCGATAAATGCTGAGCCCCGTGGCTCTGGCTGGGATTTGGAGCGTCCAGGATGTGGCTGCGGGACTCCCCGTCCCTCAGCCTGCTCTTACCTGCTGAGGCTTCCGGGGTGCTCAGGGCTGGGAGCCGCTCGCTGCCGACGTTCCCGTGAGGATGAGGAGGAGCGTTCCTTTCGCAAGGTGCTCACCGAGAGGCTCCGGCACAGCCGTTCTCAGCCGGGTTTTTGTGATGCGGGTGGGTTTTGTTTTTTTGGTTTTGTTTTTTTTTTCCGCCTCCTGAGCCTTTCAGTCCCGGAGGAACAGGACGTTCCCACCCGCGGCGCTCGGTGTTCCAGGTACCCGGGGGGATGCGCACATCCCACCGCCCCGCACCGCAGGTGGAGCCGCATCCCGCCCACCGGCCCGGCGGGGAGCACCGGGGGGGCTGCGGGGAGCCCCTCCCTCGCCCTCGGGGCCGGATCCAGGGACATTCTCCCGGCAAGGAAGGAGGGGAAGGCGCGGAGAGAAGGGGGCGGGCGGGCGCAGGGACCGCGTGGAGCTCCTGGAGTCGGCAGCGCCCGCTCCGTCCTGGGGGTCCCGGCCCGGGGGCGAGGGAAGAGAGGGGCAAAGTGGGGTGAGGGCAGAGTGGGGTGAGGGTGGCCCAGCCGTAGGGATATGGGCATCCAGCTCCAGGGTGCTGGTGGCCCACCTGGGGGTCAAGTGTAGGATGGGCTGAGGATGGTCCAGCCATCATGAATTGCCCCAAATGAGAAAGGGTAGCAGGATCAGCCTTGATTAAATAAGGGAAAATGATAAATAATGATAATCTGCTAGAATTTTGGGGGGATAAAAGGAATGGAAATTGTCAGAGCAGCCACAGAAATTCTGCAAAATGGACAGTTTTGGTGCAAGACAGTGATTAATTTGTCCCAATCTGATGGAGCTGGGTTGGTAATTAAAGCTGGCTGAGCTGATCCAGAGGAGAGTGCTCACCCCTGCCAAATAAACAGCAGGAAGAAAATCATCTTTGTCTCCATATCAGCACCTGACGAGAGCTGCTGTTAATTTTAAAGAGCAGTACAACCAGATAAGGAGAGCCAGAGGCTGGTTTGAGAGGAGAGCTGGATGCTGGAGCTGACAACAGGATGAGTTCACCCCAAGGCAGTCTCAGGCTCCACCCTGGTCCAGATGTGCCATGGCCAGGATGACCTGTCCGCAGCAATGGGAGCTCTTCCCTCTGCACAGGCTCAATCTGGGAAAACCTCCTTTGACATCATCTTTGCTGCTTCTAGAGCCTGCAGCAGAAATCACACTTATTCCCAGGGCTCATATTGCCCCGCCCCAGGTCCTGGCTCAGGGTTACAAGGATGGGTTTGAAAGGTGTCCCTCCCATCCTCTACAGATGATGGACAGAAATCAGTTTGCTGTGATTTTTATTATTTTCCATGTCACCAGGGTTTGGGTTTTTTTTCAGAAATAACCTGGGATCCTTGAGACCCTGTCAGTTCCAAAGGAGGATGGAATATTTAATGGCTATAAGCTGAAGGAGGGAAGTTTTAGAGTGGATATCAGGAAAAAATCCTCCCCTCTGAGGGTGGTGAGACGCAGGTACAGGTTGCCCAGAGAAGTTGTGCCTCATCCCTTGCAGGGTCCAAGGCCAGGCTGGATGGGGCTTGGAGCAACCTGGGATAGTGGAAGTTGTCCCTGCCCACAGGCACAGGGTAGAACTGAGCTTTGAGGTCCCTCCAGTCCCAAACTATCATGGAATTCTGTGATTCTCAGCATCACAGCAGGGTGCTGCTAGCTCATGCTTCTGTGGGACTGATTCCTTTGGTCTAAGCTTGCGGACAACCACATTTTTTCCCATTTGGTTGGGTGAGAGCCTTTCCTTGCTGCCCAAAGTGCTCTGTCAGTCCTGCTCTCCCCTTGCTCTGACAAGGCAGCAGGTGAATTGTGTTAGATACTTTATTCTGCCCTATTTTGAAACCAAGACTCCTGTGAGGCCAGGGCTGTGTCACAACTTGGGGTCTCTACTGGCTTTGAGGGGTTGTCTGGGTTTTAAAAGACAAAGGTGTCTGCTAGGGAAGACAAGAGCTTCCCTTGGAACACAAAATGGACCCCTTTCCCTCCAAACTATAATTTTGAAATTAAGAGGCTTCCAGGCAAAGATATGAGGATAGGAATAACAGTTCTTTACTAGCAAGAAAAAAAATTAACAAGCTACAAGTTAATAGGAATATTAAAATAAAATACAGTAGTAGACAACAAATATCAATAGAGTTAGGATAGGACCTAATGCCCTGTCAGTCAAGGCGTTGGTAACAGTCTGATTAAATGGTGGCTGCAGTCCTCCTGGAGTGACAGATGTGATTCTGTTGAAGCAGTGATCCTCTAGAAGGGTGCAGTCCTTCTCCGAGAGTGCAGTGGTGGTGTAGAAAGGCCTGCTCTTCCTCTGGGGATGCAGCAGAAAAGAGAGGTGCCATTGGTGTCTTGAATCCCAGATTTAATTCAATTGGAAATGCTTGGCTTCTCCCCCTGAGTGCAGCGTTTCACAATGGGATGATGTCATTTTTATCAGTCACTCAATGGCCTGTTAAACAGAAGAGATCTTCCTGAAAAAGGGTGGGTGGTGGAACACATAAGAATACTGTCCCACCTGGGCTCAAGAGATGGTGACAGAATACACACTCAGGGTCACATTCTGCACTACAGTCTAAGCCATAATGGCCCATTTCCAGAACATAAAGATGGGTCTTGGAGAAGATAAAGAACACTGCCTCACCTAGGTTCAACAGATGGTGATAGAATACACAGCCTTGGCCACATCCTGCATTGCAACCCATGACAGTGGTACAGAAATGCTGTTTCCTCCACAGAAAAAAAAAGTAAAATATTGTCTTTAAAAGGTACGAAGAGGAAGGGGGGAGATGCTGTTTCCTTTGTGGTTTACTCATTTATCCAGCCTAAAAGTCATTCCCTGTATCTGCCTGTGCCTCATGATCTGGATCTGATGCCACCAGGTACCAGGGCTGCAGGTCCGCCTGTGCCTCTGAGGCCCTTTCTCTGTCCCTGAGATGTCACTGATGTCTCCTTTGGATTAAATTGTTAAGAAGAGGCTGCCCAGAGCAAGGGTGGAGTCCTGGAGGGGTTTAAAAGCTGTGTAGCTGTAACACTTGGGGACACAGATGGGCACAGTTGTGCTGGGCTTGGATTTGATGATCCCAGAGGGTTTTTTCCATCCTCAACAATTCTCCCTTTGTGGGAGTTATTTCTACACATAGGAAGACTGTAGAAGCAAAATCCACCCACCCCTAGCAAGGCTGCTGGTCTTACCAGCAAGAGTTTGTTTGGTGGAGAGGAGCTCAGCAGCCTGTTTTTCCCCAAATAAACCCCAATATTGGGAGATAAAGCCCTTGCTACTCAAATCATGCGTGGTATCACCAAGTGCAATGACACATCACACTCCTATTCACGCTTCCAGTGATTTTGTAAAGAAGCTTCAAAGGGTTGTTTTTTTTAATGGTGACTTATGTAAAGACCCACCTCAAGTCTCTACTCTTGATTATAATTTAATTTTATATAATCCTATTTATGTAACTATATTATATATGGGAGGGGAAAAAAGTTAACTCTACATAAAGGATTAGTTTAAATAAATTATTGCTCAATCTTTGCAATTATCAGTTGGATTTTCTTTTGCCCCATGTGTTTCATAAAGCACGTCACGGAATCTTGGAACGGTTATTATTTTTACAAGTGAAATTATAAGAGCTGTTCCCTTAGGTCCCTTCTCCATAGGAAATGCTCGGGGATGTGGATATGGAATTATTTCAGCAGAGTTCTTTTGGGTACATTTCTTCCTCAAATATGTTTAGGAACAGCTAAGATAATATAAAGCGTCCTCACAGTGCTTGCTACCCATAAGAATTTTATTGACTGGGAAATAGGCTGGGGACAAAAGACATTGCTGCTTTCTCTCTGCACAAAGCATTTCTGGGAACAGATCAGAGTTCTGCATCTTTTCCACGGCTTTATTACGTCAGGTGAGAGAGATCTGCACAAGAACATAGACTTAATATAATAAGGAACAGTTAAATGATAAATTAAAAGGGACATTAATGACCAAACCAGCAAGACATGAGGCTTGCAAGTTGTGCATCACTGGCATTCAGATGATTCACCCTATTTTTCAAGGTTTAAAAAACAAGGGATTGTTTTAATGGAGAATTCTGAGTGTGACTTTTTTGGGAGGTGAGCCTGGGGTGGGAGTTACGCCAGGGAAGCTGATGGTGGGAACAACCTCAGAGTCATGACACAGTGGCTGAGAGAGCAGCGCCTCTATTTGGGTACAGAGACAGGAAACTGGGAAGCTCCAGCATGAATTTACTCCTGAAAAAGTATTTTCAAACAGATACATAAATGAACACAGTATGAATCTGGTGTGGATTAATTCCTAAATCACAATTTTCCCTAAGGAGCTCTGACAGACTGTGCTGCTTCCCTCTACCGACCTCCAGTGTTGGTGCTGAGTCAGAACACACAGATCAGAGAAAAATCAGCACAAAATCACAGATTATTGGATTAGTAAAAGGGAATAACCCTTTGAAGAGTTAAGCAGGGTGAAAAAACAATTAAATACTAAATATATTTCAAGTCAGAGAATTCTATGCAATTCTGTGATGAAAACAGGTTGTTTGTTGCCTCCCTGGCTACCCCTCTTGGTTTTCCAATACAGAATCTCATCTCATCTTTTCTGGAGGCTGAAGGAATAAAGAACAGGTAAAAAAATTACCAGCAAGAGGAAAAAATACTCCCCCTACAGTCTGTAACAGAGAGATTGGGCAATAAAGTGGGATATCAGGGGCTAATTTACAGAGAGGAATGTGAAATAGCTACAACATCAATGACACCATCAATTTATTAACTGCAGTGAGAGCTTCCTTCAGGGTCCCAAGTTCACAGAGGTAAGAAATATCCATCTTCTTCCTGGCACAGGTTGGGGCCAAGGTAGATTGAAACACTGAAATCCACAAAGTGGATTTAGCAGGAGAGGAAAAAAATGCCCAACTGAGTAATGAAAAGGTAAAAGACAGGAAGAAAGTGATTCAGTGGTTTCTCTGCTCTATTCTAAACCATGATATTTTCTGGTGCTTTTCAACAACTGCTTTTTTTGTTGCTTAATGTGTCTCCTGATGGATTCCAAACAATCCACATCCAGCCTGCAATGATGAGGTGGCTGCAGGCTGGAGAAGATCAACATGAGATTGTGGTTCAGCCGTGTCACAGGTGTTCCCTCTCATCGCTACCAGTGCCAGTCGCTGTCTGCGGAGCTCCAGAGCTGGAATGTGGTGTGTTGGGGGTTCTTTCTTTTAAAAATTAATTTTTCAATTACTGATAAATTTCTCTGTGCCCCACTTCCTGTTATTCTACAGCTGGGTGCATGTTCTTCCTGGGGGCTGGGACAAGAGGCAGCCCCAGGCACGGCTGGGAGCTCTCACTGCTCCGCAGCCGGAGGCTCCTCCTCAACCTCTGGCTTCTCCGGCTGCGATTCCGGTGGAATGAGGCACTGCACCTCCTCAGAGCTGATGGCCACTTTGTCAGGCTGCAGCCAGCGCTTCAGGTGCTCCAGCGTGCTGGGGACAGCAAAGGGACACCGTGAGACCAGGGAGTGACAGAGCCGCACAGGAACACAAGAGAAGTGACAGGAAAAGACTCCACAGGCATTTCCTGCCTCTCTGCAGGTATTCCTGTTCCCACAGGTGAGGTCTGGCATGGGATGGATCCTTGTGCCAGAGAGACAAGCAGAATGTATCATGCTACAAAACCATTCCCTGCAGGTGGGCCTTTTAAACTGTGGTTAGAACATGTTTTATTCTCTGACTTCTTTCAGTCTAAACGACCTGCAGAGGTTCCCTTTCAGCCCATACACAACTGAAGTTCTCCTCTGTCTCTGTAGCCAAAGGCTCCAACTCAGTCAGACAGAGGGCAGGGTTAGACGGGATATTGGGAAGAATTTCTTCCCTATGATGGTACTGAGGCCCTGACACAGTTGCCCAGAGAAGCTGTGGTTGCCCCATCCCTGGAAAAGTTGAAAGTCAGGCTGGAAGGGGTTTGGAGCAACCTGGGATAGTGAAAGGTGTCCCTGCCCAGGGCAGGTAGGTAGAACTGGATGGGCTTTAAGGTCCCTTCCAACCCAAACCAATACAGGAGTTTCCAGCTTTCTGGGCCGGAAGTTTTTAAAAAACCTCTTGTTCAAACAAACCAAACCCCTGACTGCCTCTTTGTGATGAAGATCAGGAAATATGGGGGGGATGTGGGAAGGGAAGGGAACAAAACCAAAGCAGGAAGAATATCTCAAAATGTGTGAGCATTAATAGTACTGAAAGGTTAAAAAACCTATATAACTCTAACAGTCTAACATCATAATTCAGTGCACTTCAAAGTTAAGGCTTGTTTAATTACATCTCTGGATGAGACTGAAAACTTCAGCACCATCCAGGAGTGGCTTCTAACTTTATAGTCAAGTTCTAGGGACTGAAATTTTTTTTTATGGATAACATCCTCACCCTTTAAAAACAGTAGAAAGAGCACATAAAAGCTTGGTTTTAAATATAAATCGCATTGAAGTTAACTGGAGACCAAAGAAACGATCTGAAACCTCCTTATAAACAGGGATTACTTTCCCTAGTTCTGGCTTAAGAAGATTTTCTTCAAGGGGGAAAAATAATCTTCTTGTCATCCAGAAGCAATCATGGAAAATGTCAGCTGAGAAAAGAGGAATTTATAGAGCATTCCAAATGATTGGGAATGGGAGATTGCTTAGGAAAAGGGCTCCCATCTTACTTCTGACATCATCTGTGAGAGGGCAGTGGGGGAGAGCAGAAGCAGAAGTAAGAGAGGCAGGGAAGGGAAGTCTCATCCCAGGACTGGCACCAACACCAAAGCGTCATCTGAGACACACTGGACATTCCCTCCCCTGCTCCATTCCTTCCCTACCCCATGTGAGAGGAGGGAAATCACTAAGTCCCAGTTGCTTTCATGCAGTCTGAAAGGCACAAAGGTCAGAAAGAAGCACCCTAAGGTCAAACCCTACGTGCTCTGTCCTTCCTCTAGCACAACCCCCATGGGCATTCCCAAAATGCTGTAAGAATCCCATAGCAGCCTCTCTGAGCTGTGTAATGTGTAATATTGCATTTCTGTGTAATGTCCTGACAAAACCTTCTTCTAGTTTTTAAGAGGTAGGTGGTGACCCCTTCCCACTGACTTGCTCGTTACCTCTCATCAGCATCGTGGCCCTCAACGTAACATTCCGCCTCAAACTTCTCCTGCAGGAATCTGTCCCAGCATTCCTTCTTGGCCTGGGACAGCGTGCGCAGCATTTCCTTGGAGGTCACCTCCTGGGACAGGCCTTTGATCCTCATCAGTCTTCTCTCTGTGAAAACAGGGGATTTTGTTATCTTGGTTACAGTTTTTTTTTCTGGAAGAAGAGAAGGCTCTGGACTTCTATATCAAAAAGTAAGTTAAATTACCTTTTCAAGACTAATTTCTATTTAAAAAGTATTTTTCCCCCTGTATTTCTAGCCTGCATGGCTCTTTCCTATATATAAACAAGATTATGTTTTTCAGGCGATGCTTCTGAAGGAAATAAGGTTCGGGCAATCAGCCAACTCTGCCCATTTGGGGCTTTAATAACTTTCATGCTTACTGCTCAGTTTCCATGAAATCACACAGGAGGGCACAGATTTCACAGGCACTGAGTTCCCACAATTTCCATGCAAAGTAGAATATAAATCACTCTCACTGCACTGCTTGGTGTACGGTGAAACAGCAACAAAGGCACGATGAAAGTTCTGGCAGAAATAAAAGCTTTGAAACCTACTTCTGTCACCTGCTCTATTGCTGTGTGCAGCCTCCTACTTATTGTGGAGGGTAAACCCCAGTTTTTTCAGCTTTCACTTGATAAAAAGTTCCTTTCTGTGGCAGAGATGAAGAAGCTCTGACTGAGCGTCATGTTTCCACTGCCGCACTTGAAGAAAATGAGTCAGATTCTGTGTTAATTAGCTCGGAGAGTTTTGGACCACAGCACTGGCACCACATAAACAGAGCTGTCAC
The DNA here is from genome assembly GCA_013396955.1 of Regulus satrapa. Taxonomy (NCBI): domain Eukaryota; kingdom Metazoa; phylum Chordata; class Aves; order Passeriformes; family Regulidae; genus Regulus; species Regulus satrapa. The sequence goes on along the minus strand of VWZN01019451.1, from coordinate 41,561 downwards.
CAGGCACCTCAGCAGTGGGAAACACTCACCCAGGGATGCTAAATACACCTCTGAGTCGTTGAGGGGTGCCCAGGGCTTCAGGCTAGGTTGGGAAGAGCCACCCGCTCCGCTGCCCTCCGCGTAGGAATCCATGAAGGAGTCTGTGAAAGCATCGCCGGCGTCCTTGTACTCGGGATGCGGCAGACAGGAGCAGATCTCAGCCCAGAGGTCCTCGCTGGACCTGGTCACCACGGAGTCCACGCTCTCGATCATCCTCATCGTGGGATCCTGAGATGGGGGGAATCAACGGTGAGCACCGAGCCGATCCGCCCGCCCAGGCCTCCGCCACCTCCCTCCCTCCCTCTGCCCAAGTCACGCCGGCAGACATTCCAGGGAAGTCTCATCCCACCAGCACAACCGGCCTCCTCCAGGGAGCGATGTGCTTGCGGCTGCCCGTGAGGCGGAGGGGCCACCCCGGTCCCGCACCCACCGCCCCGCGCTCCGGGCACCGCGGCAGCTCCGCCCGCGCTTCTCCGGCCCCGGGCCCGGCCAATCACCGCCGCCACCGGCCCCGGCTCCGACCAATCAGAAGGCGCCACCGGTGGAGCGCGAGCGCCCATTGGTTTTCAGGGTGGGGGACGCTGACGCCAGGGCGCCGCCATGTTGGCAGAGGGCGGAAGTTATCCCGGGCGGCGCAGGCGAGTGTGGTGTGATATCCTTGAGCCTCTGTCACGCTTGCCATGATTTAGTGAGGGCGGAATGTGCCTCAGCGGGACATGGGCAGCTCTGGCGTGACTCTGAACCCCCTCTCTCCGCAGGCCGCTGCTGTGTCCGTGGGATGAGCCAGCTGCCGTCCGGTGCCGTGCTGGCACTCATGGGGCTGCTCTTCGCCAGGACCATGGCCTGGACATCCAGCGGGAAAACGCACGCGGAGCTGGTCAGCAACCTCTACAGTGAGTCCCGGCAGCGTCTGCTGGAATGTCAGCGTGCGGATATTTCATGTCCGTGTATGGATATTTAGCGTCGCGCCGTGTGACACTGCTCACTCGGAAGGGTTGGGGTTACCGTTCCTGAATTTCGCTATTTGCCCCAGCCTGAACTTGTTCTATTTATAGTTGGAAACAAGGTGTTATGCCAGAAGGGGCAGGAAAGGCTCTTCACACCTTCCTTCCCTGCCTCTGGAAGTGTGCCTTTTAAAGTGCTGCAGCTCGGTGTTCCGAGCCGGGGAGTGCAGCCGATCATCCACGCTGTGCCTCTAGCTCTGCCCGCGGGCTGCAGTGGTGCCCGGTGCTCCCCCTCTGTCAGGACAGCGGGCTGGAACACACAGGAAAATAGCTGTAAGCTTCCCCAGAATTCCCCCGGAAAGGGGTGAAGGGATGTTGGATGTCTCTGCAGTCACGGCCCTTGAGTTCACTGCTGAAACCTGAACTGAAGTCTCCGTTTCTGCTCCCGTTACACTTGGCAGTGCCAGAGGTGTTGCGGATGCAGGTGGCCACCCTCTGGAGATGGGCTGGTGACTGGGCCCCTAGAGGGAGTGGGAAAGGATGTCCTTCCATCAGCATTTGGTTTGCTGTCTCTCTCATGAATTCCCCCAGATCCACGAACTCCCTGAAGCGTGCCTCCCCTTTCAAATCTCTTCTAGCCGAGGATTTCACTCCTGCCTGTCTTTCTTTTCTTTTTTTCCCAGAAAAAGGAATCATTAAGTCTCAGCGAGTCTTCGATGTGCTGTTGGCTACAGATAGAGGTCATTACATCAAGTATTTTCCATATATGGATTCTCCTCAATCCATTGGTGAGTGACTTCTGGCAAAGTATCTGCTGTCAGCCGGGCACAAGGTGCCTTGGCAGGTGTGCTAACTGTGGACTAACTGTGCAGTCCCTATACCTGGCAGTCTCCAAGCCCAGATTGGATGGGGCTTGGAGCAACCTGGTGTAAGGGAAGGTGTGTCTGCCTATGGCAGGGTCTGGATGAGCTTTAAAGTCCCTTCAAACCCAAATCATCCTGTGATTCTGTGAAAGGAGATAAGTGTTTTCCTATTTTTAGGGGAAGGGAGGGGGAGAATTAAGAACTGTTCCCATTGGAAATTTTATTCCTTATCATATAACTTGTGTCACCCGTTTCCTTTTAGGCTACAAGGCTACGATCAGCGCCCCACACATGGTAAGGTGAAAACTCCTCACTTTCAACAGAAAGGGAGGGAATTGTTTATTTCTCTCTTTATGTTCTGTTTTTCTTCAAGTAGAAAACTGAAACGTTCTCATGGACATGATTATCCCACTTGTTTCTTTAGGGATTTTTCTTTTTAAGAGGAATTTCCCCTATACACTTTCAGTTGCTTTAAGAGTGTGCTTAGATGGGAATTCCATGTTGTCCCTTATTTTTGCATGAGATCTTTTTTTCTGCTGTTTAACATCGAATTCCTGAGCCTCTGCCTAAACGATGTCCTGCAAAACAGGACAGACAGTCCAAGTCTGACACTTGAGTTTTGCTCTGGAAGTGTCAGGCATGAGACCAGGTGTGCTGTGATTAAATCAGAAAACAAGGAAAAGTGCTGGAAGAGGAGACTAACCCTGGGATGTTTCCCACGTCCTTGTCTTGCGTGTCTGTGCAGCATGCCCACGCGCTGGAGCTGCTCAAGGATCAGCTGGTGGAAGGTGCCAAGGCACTGGATGTGGGATCTGGCAGCGGATACCTCACTACGTGCTTCGCCAGGATGGTGAGCTCATGGCACTCTCTTCCCAGCCTGCAAAGCACATTCCTTAATTAGCTGATATAACTGGGACTACTCAGCCTTAAAGCCAAGGAAGGGGCACAGTGCTTGCACCTTCTCTTCAGAACCTCTGCTCTGGAGTTTCTTCCTGGAAATTCTGCAATTCCCACTGAAAGCTGCCCTGTCTCTTCCTTATGGGAGGCATCAGATGTTTGACTGATGTTCTTTCCAGATTGGCCCGACGGGAAAAGCTGTGGGCGTGGAGCACATCAAAGAGCTGGTGCACGAATCCATCCGGAACGTCCAAGAGGATGATCCGACACTGCTCAGCTCCGGTCGTGTGAAGCTTGTGGGTGAGCTCCCTGCAATCCTGGGGTTTTTTTCCCTTGGCTCTGCTCCTTGAAGTCCTTCCGGTTTCTATTGATGCTTTGAGTTGTCAGGACAACCAAGGCCTTCCCTGCGTGTTTTCTCTCTGTAGTTGGAGACGGCAGGCAGGGATACCCCGAGGAGGCTCCTTACGATGCGATCCATGTGGGAGCGGCCGCAGCCAGCGTCCCCAAGGAGGTAAGAGTGGCCATGCTGGGCGTCCCAGGAGAAAATGAGGGGCAGCTTATTTTCAGTCCTGACCTTCACAGAGCTGCTTATTCCCATCGTCTGTGGGGGACTTTCTGCCTCTGCTGACTGGGATTTCTCCATGCTGCAGCTGCTGAAGGAGCTGAAGCCGGGCGGGCGGCTGATCGTGCCCGTGGGGCCCGAGGGAGCCAACCAGGTGCTGATGCAGTACGACAAGACCAGCGACGGGCGCATCGTCGAGACCCAGCTCATGGGTGTCATCTACGTCCCTCTCACAGACAAGGAAAAGCAGTGGCCTCGGTAAAATCTGCTCTTCCCTGAGGAACACTCCTTCCTCTCCCTCTGAGCTTGCTTTCCTTGGCTTTGCTGACCGAGTTCTGAATCCTTGGCAGATGCTGTTTGTGGAAAAAAAAAAAAAGAGGAGAGAACAGCTTGGCAAAGCAGGGGGTATCTTCTGTTTGATAGAATTTGCAGTTTTATTTCCTCTTTTTCTGGAGCCTGTGTGTGTTTTTAAAATCCACGTGATGCTGGCACAGAACTGAGGGAGTAGTAACTTTTGATTTTCCTTTGCCTCAGGGATGATCTCTGACATGTGGATGGATATCTCTAAAGGAACCTCAGAAAGCTCATGAGAGGGACTTAGGCCTGTAGATGGTTGGTACGGTTTTGCTTTTTAATGGAAATTTCATCAATGGATAAAGGGAACTTCTGCTTCAGAGGAGCTTGTTCTTGAGGGCTGGAGAACAGGGACAGGACCAGAGAAGGCTCTTGGAGGCCATGGCAGCTTCCAGGGAGTGGATCCAGAGAACTCCAGCTATCCTCTCTGATAAACTATAGATAACATCAGTTCACAGAGAATTCCAAAAGCAGGAAAGAAGGAATACTTAACGCTTCACTAAAACCACTTTAATGTCGACTACTCTGCCTAATGCCTGGTGAAAATAAGTTGCGATTAGCGTATTGGAGCAGCAATGTACCCTGATTTGTCAATTTTTAAAATATAGGAGTGTGTTCTCTTCCCTCCTGCACCAACTAATTTTATCATAGGCAGCAACACTGGATTTTGAAGTTATGAAAAATGCTCGTTTCTTGGAGCTTGTTTTCTGTTTGGGATTTTGAAAAATGCTAATTTCCGGATTTCTCCCTATTCGGGATTATGAAAAATATTCATTTCTTGGCTTTTCTGACTGGGGTTATAAAAAAATGCTCAAGTTTTGGCTTTTCCCTGACGTGCCCCTCCCGCAGGCGCTGACTGAGGAGACTCCCGTGGGGCAGGCGGGCTGCGGTGAGGGTGGAGGGTCCCTTGTGGCGCAGTTCCGAGGGGGAAGCCGCTGGCGCTCTCAGGGCGCGGGGCAGGNCCCCAAGAAGCGGCGGCTGGCGAGCGGCGAGCGGTACGTGCCGCCGCCGCGGAAGCTGAACGCCGGCGTGAGCTTCGGCGCCGAGCACTTCGCCGAGACCTCGTACTACTTCGAGGGCGGCCTGCGTAAGGTGCGCCCCTACTACTTCGACTTCCGCACCTACTGCAAGGGGCGCTGGGTGGGCCGCAGCCTCCTGCACGTCTTCGACACCGAGTTCCGAGCGCAGCCCCTCGCCTATTACCGCGCCGCCGCCCGCGCCGGCCGCCTGCGCCTCAACGAGGAGCCCGTGCGCGACCTGGACATCGTGCTCAAGGTGGGGGCCCTGCCGTGGGGATCGTGGGCTGGGGGCAGAGCCCGGCCTGCCCCAAGCCGTGAGCATCACCCCATGAGCCGCGTGGTCGGATAACACAGGGCCAGGAGTTGGACTCCATAGTCCCGATGGGTTCCTTTCAGTTCGACACGTTCGGCGATTCTGTAAACCCTACGGAGGGGTTGAAGGGGAGATCGGGGCTCCCGGGGAAACCCTGCCTCACTGGATTCGGGACCCTGTGGATCCTACAACCCCACACGCGGCCCACGGCTTCCTTGGTCCTTGCGAACAGCGGGTTATCCATGGTGACACGCACACTTCTTATCCTAAATTCAGGGTCCCAGGAAAAGGGGCTTTCATTCTTGTCCCGCAGTGTCACGTCCCTGTTGTTTGTGGCCAGGTGGGTGGTTGCGCAAGCTGGATTCAGGCTAATTGTCCATATCCCTTCCAGAACAATGACTTCCTCAGGAACACGGTGCATCGGCACGAGCCGCCGGTCACTGCCCAGCCCATCCGCATCCTGGCAGAGGACGAGGAGGTGGTGGTGGTGGACAAGCCCTCGTCCCTGCCCGTCCACCCCTGCGGCAGGTTCCGGCACAACACGGTGATATTCATCCTGGGCAAGGAGCACGGCCTGCGGGAGCTGCACACCCTGCACCGACTGGACCGCATGACCTCGGGCGTGCTCATGTTCGCCAAGACTGCGGCCGTGTCCAAGCGCATCGACGAGCAGGTCCGGCAGAGGCAGGTGAGGGCTTGGAGGTGCTGCTGTGCTCAAGTCAGTCAGATTCGGGCTCCAAATGAGCACAAGTTCCCCAGACAATTCACGGTTGTGTTGCTGTTCTTATCTGGTGGTGCTTCTTGTTCCTAATATGCTAAAGACATTAAAAATTGAGTTGGGTAATACTGGATTGGAAGGAAGCGCCTAAAAAATTGAATTGAGTTTGGTAATGCTAGATTGATAATATTAGATTGAAAACCCCGAAATTCAACTGCTTTTTTTTTTGCCTATACTGGATTGGAAAGGATCTTCTAAAAATTTGATTCAGTGTGGTCATTTAATTTAATATAATTTGGTAATATTTGACTAAAAGGGGGATCTCCTACAAATTTAGTTTGATTTGGTAATATTTAATTGAAAAGGGTCTCCTAAAACTTTAATTGATTTTTGGTAATTTTAAGTTGAAAGTGATCTCTTAAAATTGCAATTATTTTGGTAATAGTGTGTTGAAGAGAATATTCTTCCCTAAGGGATTGTCCCACGGGACTGTGCAAACTTACTGGGATCAAGCAAACCAGTTAGAGATAAGATTTATTTTTGAGTAGACATATGTCAATTATCCATTACTTTTGTTATTTTAAAATTCCTATTTTTCCAGAGTATTTTGATCCAAACAGAACTTTTTCCAGGATTGGCTTCAAGGCTGTAAGCCAAAGGCTGCAGAGAGATGGCTCCTGAATTTAGTATGAGGCAAATAGGCCAGGCCTTTCTGTTCCTGATGTCCAAACTGGCTGGAGAGAATGAGAGGGAAAATTTGGCTTTAAGTAGCTGAATTAATTTTTTTTCCCCTTTCCTGTTGTAATTAAATGCCACAGTTGAATGTATTTTATTGAGGGCAGAGGGAGGAGGAACAAGGCTGGAGCTTGGGTGTGTTTTCCACTGTGTTTCCTGAGGCTTCCTCTTGTGTTTCCGGGCAGCTGGAGAAGGAGTACGTCTGCCGGGTGGTGGGGGAGTTCCCAGAGCACGAGGTGGTCTGTGAAGAGCCTATCCTGGTGGTTTCCTACAAGGTGGGCGTGTGCCGAGTGGATCCCAAGGGGAAGCCCTGCCAAACCCTCTTCCAGAGGCTCAGCTACAACGGCAGCACCAGTGTGGTGAGGTGCCTGCCGCGCACGGGCCGCACACATCAGATCCGCGTCCACCTGCAGTTCCTGGGGCACCCCATTGTCAACGACCCCATCTACAACATGGAGTCCTGGGGCCCGGACAGGGGCAAGGGCGGGAAGATTGGGAAGACGGATGAGGAACTCCTGAAGGCACTGGTAGAGGAGCATCGTTCCAAACAGAGCCTGGAGGTCTTGGGTATTGGGGAGGAGGATTTGAACTCCGGTGGTGAAAGTGAAGACCGTGGGAATTCAGGTGACTGCACAAAGTCTGCAGAAGCTGATCCTATAAATGGGAGTTCCTGCCCTGCTGAGGACAAGAAGGATCACGAGAGGAATGACATAGCAGCTTGTCCACTGAACTCTGAACACCTGGAAGTGCTTGATAAAGACAAAGAGCTCAGTTTGTGTGGGAATCGGGATGGGCAGACAGGGGAGAAGGGTTGGGAAGAGAAGGACCCTTTGTGTGTGGAGTGCAGGACGAGCAGGCGGGACCCATCTCCCAAGGAGCTGGTAATGTTCCTGCATGCGCTGCGCTACAAGGGTGCAGACTTTGAGTACTGCTCCAGCATGCCTGAGTGGGCCATGGAGGACTGGGAGGAATGACCGGGATACCCGGCAGCTGCGCACACTGTTGGCCAGGACAGTGGCGTGCAAAGACCAAAGACTGACTTTTCACTGTGGTTGAGGTGAACAAAGTGTGCCTTGAGCTGGGATGGGAGGGATCATTGGGGCTCAAGAGCTATCCCGCTTCCCACAGGTGCTGTGAAAAATGAGCAGGGAAACGAGGTTGAAGCAAGAGTTTTATGTTTCCCTTCAGTGAACTGACACTTGAGGGCAACAAGGACCGAACTCAGCTCGGCACAGGAAGCTTCGCCTTCACCTCAGTGGATTCTGTATCAATTATCCACATGGATAATGAAGTGCATTCAGTAAAAGTCAAAAACTGATTTTTCTTCCAGCCTGTATGTTCCTGTGTCTTACAGTAAGATCTGCTGAATGTCATGTCATAAAAAAACCTGTTTTTACTTTATTTTATTGTCAGATTGATTTCAAAACTACAAGATTACTCCTGAGAACACTGTGAGGTAAAAATAGAACACTGTGATCTGTTCTGTGTTTACTGTTTGCAGATCAGCAAGATCTGCTTGCCTTTGAAATTACCAATATTCATTCAAATAATTATTTAAGTTAGTATTCTAGGTGCAGGTATGCGGCCTGGTTTTGGAGGTACTGTTCTCCAGATTTTTTTCTTGAAGAGATTTTTTTTAATATCACTTCAGTGTGACAATCAGCTTTCAAGAAAATAAAAGCAGTTTTATTAAGCAAAAGACATTTAAAAAATAAATGAATTATAAATATCATCATAGTTTTTATTTTCATCAGTGTTTACACACGTTGATTCCTGGCTTCTGGGAGAGTTTTTATATTAATTTTGAAGATCTCAGGTTGGCCAGGCCACAGGAATTACTACCTTCCTCCTGAAAACATTTGATGATGTCACCAGGGACAGGATGTGGCTACCTCTGGAAGGAGAGTTCGTGCTGTGGGTCAGGCAGTTGATCTACATAGACTCCATCAATCAGAAGGCTAAATATGATTATTTATTCAGATCTATATGAAGAGCAGAAAGTAATACATGCAGACAGGCAGGCAGGCAGCAGCTGCAGACAGTGCAGCTAGCAGCATCTCTGTCCCAAACATCCAAGGTACATTGATAAGACCCTTAGCATACATTGACTAAATTCTATAAACATCTCTATTGTTATGGAGAATTCTCCCCGATTCTCAAAAATATCCCAGAGCCAAGTCTGGCTTATGTGGCAACAGCTACCAAATCACAGTAAGCCATTGCTTGCTTCTAGTAGCCCAAAGCAGCGAAATTATGTCTTTCTCTGCTGGATCATCCAGCTGATGTTGAATATTTCCGTAAAAATTCCCCCAGGTTTGAGTTTTACTCTTCCACATCCTGCCAATGGGTTTGTGATTCTAATTTAATTCCAGATATTTAGAGACATGATGCTAAAAATCAACGTTGTCTACCTGTTTGATGCATTGGAATACACCTTTAATGGAAATAAACAGAACTTAGGCACCTTTGGTGTATAAAAAAGAGTGGCTGGAGCTGTTACTGGATTTGAAAGCAGGGGAAAGGGGCTAGATTTAGGGAAGACAAATTAGACTTTGATGTGTCCCAAGTTATGCTGGGAAGTTTTTTGGTAAGAAATTTCCCTTACAAAAAAAGGCTGCCAGGGATTTTTCTGACTGAGATTGGGGCCAAAGGGCCTGATGAAGAACTGGAGCTCAGCACTGATTTTTCCCCTTTTCCTGGAATAATGGCTGCCGTTGGCAACTTTTAATTTCCTAGTCAAGAAATCCCCTGGGCTTCTGTTTCCAAGATTCTTTGAACAATGACAATTTAGGATTTATTTCACAAATACTCTGTATTTTATTTTATGTCAAAACAGTGTTTGATGTTTTGTTTGCTGGGAAAATATTGCTCTTGGAGATGCCCTGTGATAAATTCCCATCTGAAATTTGGTCTGAGGTAAATACTGGGCACTGGTTGTGGGCATAAAGTTTTCCATACAAAGGGTAGGTCCTGGAAGAATTCCTTTCTTTAGTACACCTTTACTTGGACATCCATTGCTATATCTGGGTTAGGTTTGGACTTTATCTTGAAGGTCTTTTCCATCCTAGACGATCTTGTCATTCTGTCTTTATCATGAGAATGAATGTCTGTCTCACTGTGCTAAAGCACTGTTCCGTACAAATAAACCCTCCTGGCAAACTTCCCTTGCCTTGACCTCTCCCTGTGCAGGACTGACTGGAGTTAGCCCCTAAACACTCACCTTCCACACAGTAACTCTAGTCCAGTGGTGTTTTAACCCATATGTTGTGGTTGGGAGCCTTTTGTGAGGCTTCACCCTTGCGACCTGGCCACTCTCTGACCAGGATTATGTAATTTCCGGAAGGCTTAAGTGTAGTTAAAACTCTGGCAGCATGTGCAGGGAGGGCTCAGAGCTCTCTCTCTGTCACATCAGAGGGGGGAGATGTCCCTTCACCTGGAAGCTCTGTATTTCATTAACCTCTACTTACAGGCCTCTTAATTTCTTTCTTTTTTTTTTTTTTTTTTTAAGTTAGACAGAGAGGAAAAGTTTTCTTATATCTTGTCAAAACACTCCTTTATGCTTTCTAAATTTACATAACTTGGTGAAGGACAAAGCCAAGTGCAGTCATTACTTATCTGTAGAGACCTTGTAATTTTCACGGAGGGGCTGGGACCTTAACACTCATCCTGTCCCACCCCCCCACCACCACCACAGGCAGGTTACTTTCCACTATACCAGCTTGCTCCACGCCCTGTCCATGCTTGGACACTTCAGGGATCCAGGAGCAGCCTCAGCTTCTCTGGGCAGCCTGTGGTGGAAGGGCCTCCTCACCCTCCTAGGAAAGGATTTAGTTGCAATATCCCATCTAAAAATCCCATTTTCCAGCTTGGAGCCATTCCCTCTTGTCCAAAGTCCATCTCCTGGAGCCCCTTGAGGCACTGGAAGGGGCTCTAAGAGTTCTCTGGAGGTTTATCTTTTCCAGGCTGAACAATCCCAGCTCTCTCAGCCTTTCCTCAGAGGAGAGATCTTCCATCCCTCTAATTCTTACTCAAAGCTTTCATGAAGGACGCAGTCAGCCCTAACAGGACGTTTTGCTGGGTTTGCTGAGGAGGTTGAGATTAAAAGGAATTTGTTCCCAGTGTCACAGCTGGAAACTCTGCAGCAGAGCCATGTTCTGAGGAAAGGAGGTAAGTCAGGCTACCCCATGGAGAAGCACCCCAGGAACCTGGATACTGGGTGGGACCCTTCAGTCCCTTGAGATACTCTGTCCTGGCTGTGACTCCTAAATTCCTGGGGACACTATCCTGGATGACCCCTAGATCCCTCATGAATCCCTCCTGGCTGCAACCCCTAGAATCCTTGGGACACTCTATCCTGTCTTGTCACCCTAGATCCCTCAGGATGCTGTGTCCTCTCTGTCCCGGCGCCATCTCCGCTTTTCCTTCTCCCCATAACGGCCGAAAGGAGAGGTGGGAGGAAGAGGTCCCCTTGAAAGTGTGTGGTAAAAGAAAAAAATTTACTGATGTGAGGGAAAAGTTTATCTTCCCGACGAGGATGGGATTCGAACCCACGCGTGCAGAGCACAATGGATTAGCAGTCCATCGCCTTAACCACTCGGCCACCTCGTCACAGCGGTTTCGTCTTCACCGGACCTATAAGGAAGTGCGCCCACCGCCCCCACCATCTCCTCCTTCCCATTGCTCCCCTGCGCGGCGGCGCCGATGACGCGGCCCCGCACAGGCACAGTGCGGAGCGAAGCCGCCGCGCCGCGACCGAGCACCGCGCGGAACCCGCGCAGTACCGCGTCATCCCCATCACCGCGGCTGCGGGCGTGCAGGTCCCGGGAGACACCGAACTAGCGGCAGTGGGGCGATCCATGGAGGCCGCCATGTTGTACGGCACAAGGGGGCGCCATGTTGGAGCCGGGGTAGCCATCCTGTACGGCGCCAGTGTGTCGTCACAGGCGCGGGGCGGGCGGTTGGATTTGAACGGGGAGGCGGCGCCCGGGAAGCGGGAACCGGGACCAGGGACCCGGAGACCGGGATTGGGGAGCGGGGGACCCCGAGCTGGAGGTAAGAGCGGCCGAGGGGCCCCTCGGAGGAGGAGGCGGCGCCGGGGCAGCTCGGGAGCGGGGACGGCGGTTGCCAGGGGCCGGGTCGGGTGCTCGGGGGAAGAGCGCGGGAGAAGGTCGGGCTGCCGCGGGAGGGGCCTCGGCAGCGGCTGGACGGAAGGAGGGCTGAGGCGGTGCACCTGCGGTGGGCGCCGAGCGTGTGGGGAACCCCTCGATAAAGGCGGTGCGGATCGAGCCGAGATAATTAACGGCTGAGGTACGTGTTAATGTGGTGTAATTAACGATGGAGGTGATTAATGCGGGGTTTGTGATCGATAAGTGCTTGGCGACTGGGCTGTGTGGGCCGTAAAGCGAGGGCGCGGGGACAAAAAGAGACGGAAAAAGAGACGATATCGGCTCATCCTAATGGGGAAAAGGCCGAGGAGGGGCGGGAGGGGGGG
>VWZN01019451.1:12174-29501 GCA_013396955.1 Regulus satrapa | reverse complement strand
GGGCTCTTCATCAGCCCAGCGACTCAGCTCGTCCCTCAGGGATTGTAGAGGACTTTCAAGCAGTATTAGAGAAGAACAGTTAAGGAAGGTGGTTGGGGAGTGAATTTCAGATTAACATCCCCAATAGCAGAGTGTTCAGGGCTTTTATAGCTCCAGGCTTATCTCCCACAGCGATCTTCCCTGTCCCTCCCTTCTTTGTGGGCTCAGTCTGACCGAGAGTGAGTTTAGATGGGATATTGGGAAGAAATTGTTCTGTGTATTGGAAAAATTAATTCATTATGCCAGAGGTTTATGTCCAAAAATGAGACAGAGGAGTCACGATTTATTTATTAATGAATAAAGGGAGAGGCCATGGGGCATTTTCCATGAGGTCTCTCAAATTGCTGGGGGGTGCAGCCTCCTTTTAATGCTAATTCACCTTTCCCCACTGACTGAGGTACTTGAGAGATACAGCCTTCGTGTATTGCCTAATACAGACCCTCTTCATGCATCCCCCGTCTTTTTTTNGAGGTGATTAATGCGGGGTTTGTGATCGATAAGTGCTTGGCGACTGGGCTGTGTGGGCCGTAAAGCGAGGGCGCGGGGACAAAAAGAGACGGAAAAAGAGACGATATCGGCTCATCCTAATGGGGAAAAGGCCGAGGAGGGGCGGGATGGGCGGCAGGGAGGGATGGATGGACGGACTGAAGAGTTACGGGATGATTCCCGTGTTCGCAGAGTCAAATGGGGNTTTTTTTTTTTTTTTTGCTTTGTCCTTTTTCCCCAAGTCCAGAAATTTAGCACGGCCTTGGATAAGCATCAGTTTGTGTCAATAAGTAACATTCTGTTAGTCTTTGGCTTAGGCAGACTCACAGTTTGTAAAAACACATTCCTCTTGTTCCTTTCAGGAGGGTTTTAAGAAAATTGAGCCATGCTCTTCTGGTTGTATCTAGAGAAAGAACAAGAAGCAAGAGGCACAAGTTGAAATACCAGAAATTCAGTTTAGAGTGAGAGGGGAAAAATGTGTCAGAGCAAGCATTGTCTTGGATAAGGTTTGATCTCATTTATCTCCCAGCATTTACCAGAATCTTAACTTTAAATAGAAGTTCAGTTAACCCGTAATACTTAAATTATTAGCACAGCTCTTTTCTAATAGGAAGTGTATGACTAATGTGAATATAACAGAATGTTGACTGGAAAAGCCTGTTGTACTTCAGAGCATTTCTGTGACTAGAGAAGGATGGAGAGGGAAAAACAGCATCAAAAGCTAATAGCTAGTTGTGGGTTTATGCGGTTTTCCTGCTGAGGTTCATTAATGGTTCTGAATTTTGGTACTGTATTTTATAGGAAAAGCACATCCTTCAGCAATGGACAAGATTTACACAGACCCTAACACGGGAAAGTGAGTTGAAACCCTCTAAGAATTTTACTGTCGTATAAATACTGCCCTTCAGAGGCAAAACTTTTAATGCGCTTCAACATCCCTTGGATGAAATGTGTTTTCCATTGTGAAGAAGTTCCTTTGGTGTTTGGTGAGGGGATTTCATAGTGATGGATTATCAGGAGATGAACTGACCATGGGATTGGGAGGGGCAATCTGCTGAGTTTTCCAAAGCTTATTCTGGGAACCAGTGCTGAAATGATAAATCGGTTCCAAGCACATTGTTTATAATATAAAATATTAATATACACTATTTTAATTAACTGTTTAATTGTTTTTAAGTAAAGCTATTAATAAGATATTACTATTAAATACTAATATAAAATATAGCAGAAAAGTCAATTTATTAACCTCCAAACTGTGGCAGGTCCATTCAGGAAACGTACCTTGGTGCAATTTTGTGCCTTCATGCTGATGCCTGGAAATAGATCACAAGCTTTTCCAGGCTATATGGTGATAATATAAAAGCAAACCTTTACATGGAAGCATTCACGTACATAAAATGGTGAAAAACAGTGCCCCAAATTAGATCCTTACAATTGATAGGATTGGCAATTTGAATATCTGTCCTATATTGTCTAGTGAGAGGAGCAGTTGTTTTAGGTAATCTCCCTGTTTTCTGCCCTCCTCCCCTACCTTTATTATTATTCCTGTGATTATATGGTGGAAAACAAAGTGTCCTTGGGGAAGTAACAGGCAAGACATGACAAAACTTTAGGAATGTGTCAATAAGTGCCTGTTCACTGTGGGAAAAAAAGCTGGGAAAGTATTGGAAGTTACACTGTAGCATTTAACAGTCTACAAAGCTACAAATACATTAAGAATACCTAAAAGCTAAAAATTCAGGCATCCAATACCTGTTTCCGTTTTTCCTCTGCAGTGATAACACAGAGCACATCAGAGGGAAGCGACTGTCCTCCGTGAGTAACTTACAGCATTCCTCAAAATAAAACTGTGTGAGGGGGAAAGGAGACAAGGGAAGCTGAAAGAGGAGCTTGCTTGCTCTTGGGAATTGAAAAAAAGCATTCCAAAAGAGTCTGTTAAACTGAGAGGATTGACTTGGGGCACTGCTGGCTCTTAGAAACTCTCTTCAGAGCTGCAACTGAACTCTCAACTATTGTATTTTCTTTCAGATTTTAAAAACTCCACGAAATCCTCTGGATGATCTGGGAAATGGGAACAAAATTACCCAGGTGTGTCTGCCAGGCCGTTTCCTTCCAGTCCTCCTCAGTGGTTTGCTGATTAACCTGCGTCACTGGAATAACACGGGTGGTTTTAATGCACCGTTTTTCTGTAATAACATTAACACAGCACTTTGGTTTGGTTTTGTGTTTCTTGGAGAGCTGTGCCTGTCATGGGTAGCGACCTGTTGTGTTTTTTATTGGCAGGACATCCACATAGAGAGACACAGGAGGAGCTCGCGCAGGGTCAGCTTCGCCAACACCATCAAGTGAGGCAGCTGAAGGGTGCATGCCTACATCCCTTCCTCAGCCATAAAATGCAGGGAGTAATCCTTCCCCCTAAAAGTATCCTCACAGAGTAACCACTAATGAATGAAAGCTGCAGGAAGATTGTTATACTGAGTTGGCTTGAACCCTGAGGGCCATTATTCATTTTTTCTTCCTGGCTGAAAAAAGCCCAGTTCAGTGGTATTAATAAAGTTAGGATTTTTTGTTTTCCATTCAATTTCCATGCATACATATTAGATGTCATAATGGCATTTTCTTCCTGAAAAATACATTTGAGTTCAGTACACTTCTAACTTTTGGTATCTCATTTCAAAATGTATAGAAAAGATTTCAATTAATGCTAATTTTTTTTTTAATTTGTGTTTTTAAAAACTCGTGGTTTTGTTCCTAGCTGCAGAGTCTTCCAGCGAGATCTTAAGAACAGCACATCAGAGACAGAAAATACAGGTAAAACTCCTTTTTCTTTTCCTGACGGGTTTCCGAGACTATTAGCAACAAGATTTTAGCTTGAATTTAAGAAATCAGAACTTTTCAATTCAGGGAAGAAACAACATGGTCAGCTCTTTCTCCTGGCCTGGCTGAAAACTCCTTAGTCACAGAGTTTCTGCCATGAGAAGACACATCAAGAGTAAGAACTTCAGAACATTGTTGTCTGTGCACTTCACTCTTGTCTCAATGTTTTACTGAGTCACAATTGTGTGGCTTGGGCAAAACCTTTAAGATAAGCAAGTACAAATGTGATCATTAGAATCATGTAATGACAACATTACAAACATCATAATGTTGTCATTTTCTTATTTTTAGGGTGTTCAGCAGATGAGAAGGATGATACCTTGACTAATCAGTAAGTATCATGTCTGACAGATATTAGTTATTACTTAGTGTTTATTACCAAATTTTTTTTCTCAGAAAAAGATAAAACATTAGTCTGACCTCAAAGTTCTTGTCAATAAAACACAATGTTGGGATCTGTAAAATTAAAATGACTTGATGGTAAAATACCACATAAGACACTCTGTACGTGAGAAGGGGAATTTAATAGAACCATAGATTCTATGAAAAATAAAGAATTTTTTATTGTAATTTAAAAATTAAAATGTTGCTCTGTATTGAATAGTTGTTTGTGTCTTAATAGATAATTTCATGGGAAAAAAAAGATTGTGACTCAAATTAGAATATATTGAAGACAAATAAGCAGTGTCTGGTATCTGCTGCCCAGCTCCATGTGAGCTCTGCCACAGAATTCTGTTCAACACAGTTCTCTGGCTCTTCAGTTTATTTATCAAGGCTTCTCCTTGAAACCTTTTAACAAATTGTTTCTCAAACCCACCTCTTGTAGGAGTGAAGACCCTGGGGCTGTTCCGTGTGAGATCACTGGTGAGTTTGAAAAGAGATTTAATAACTAAATGATTCTGTTTATTTAAAGCTATTGATAATGTTTGAGAAATTTTAATGTTCCTAGACCAATCTCTCTACCTTGGGAGAGCTCTCTCTGGATGAGCTTTTTCCTTTGAAGTTGTTTACAAGGATCCTGGTATGGAAGTGAGGTGCTGAAGGGAGTAATGAAAATTTTTTTCGGAATATATTTGGGTTTAATTGTATTTATTTACTCAGGGCATTGAGTTTCAGCTCAGTGGATAAAATAATAAGCAAACAGCACAAAAACTGGAGTATTCCCTTTCTTTCTACAGGGATGAACACTTTGCTTCATGCCCCTATCCAGGCCTTGGGGCAGCAGACTGAGGTATGTGAAGGCTTTAATTTTTTGGTGCTGAAAATACCAGTGTCCAAAACATATCACAAGAATTTGTGTAGTAAAGATTAGAAATGTTAACTGCCTAAAAAAGAAGCCTTTGTATTCACATAAAATTCTCTTGAAAGTGAATATTCTATATTTTGAAGTGTATCCTAATTTGATAGGCATTAGACTGCATCATAAATAACTCTTGCTTCTGGAATTCCTTTATAACTTCTCAGTAATGACTTAGTTCCTCCATTATGGTCTTCTTTTCAAGCCTTCATGAGCCTCACTTTTTTTCTTATTTTTTTTAATAGTATAAGTTTTTAAGGCAAGTATAATAATCACTTGCCTTATTTATATGATCACAATTGTATTTTGCAAAATTGAGGAGGCCAACTAACCAGTCAGAGAAAATACAAGTTCTTTAAATATTTTATTTAACTAATTACTTTTTAGTTCTGCCCTTAATTATCTGCTAGATGCATCAACCAGTTCTTATTTTATTTGATCATCTGATTTAGCAGTCAGATTTGGAATGTGCACACAACAAGTGTTGTTTAAATTCAAATAACCATATATCCCATGTTTATGTAACACTAAAAGGCCTAAAGCTAATCTGTTTTGTAAGGTCCCACGTGCTATAGAAATTACATTCTGTAATTTGCCAAAATCTTGCACTAACTTTAAGACTACATTTTCCTTCCCAAAAATCAAGAATATAGTTTCTATTATTATGAAAACCATATCCTAAAACAATAGGATATGCATATATATGTGAAAACTCCACGGTGTAAGTCAGTCTTGCCTGTGCTGTGTTTAATGTCTGGTTGCTTGTTTTACCTGCATGTGATGAACTCAGGATTCAATTCCTTCCATTCTGAGTGCAGTGTAGGTTACCAGGGGAACTTGGTATGGTCCCTTCCACTTCTTGGGTTGGCCCAAAACTCCAGGTTCTAATGAATGCTGCATCTTCTGGTTTGAAAGGATGTACGGGCAGTCTGATTCCAATGATTTGTTGGTAACAATGTACCTTTCAAAACTTGCAAGAGTTAATTTTAATACTATTGTATTAATTTCAGTAAAATTTTTTGGCTTCCCTTGCCTTGTTGGTCTGGCATGGGAAAGTTTCTGGCCATCTAGAGAAAGTACCAAAATACTAAAATGTACCAGCCTCTCACTCTGCCTGGGCACTTCTGCAAATTGGGTTTGCCAATAATTGCCTGGTGAATTCCTCTTCCACTAGCCTTGGAGGTGGCCTTCCTTCCTTGAGATTATTTTGCAAAACAAATTACTTATTTTTCAGTAACTGTTCTTAATTTCTGTCTATCTCTGTGCTTATTATATTCCTTTATAAATTAGTTACTGTATTTTCTGTTTCCTGAAGTGTTTCTTGATCGTTTTAGTTCTGTTATTTTATACATTAATTTGGAGGTACAATTACTCACCTACACGAGTTTACTAATCACTTGCTGGAATTTTCTGTAGCTTCCAGTGCCTGCCTTGATTTAGTTTTTGTTCCCAGACATTCAACTTTTTGCTAGGTATTAGTGCAAGGATGCCTTTTTCAGTAACTTGTCTTGCTGTTTTGTCAGCTAATTGATTCCCTGTATTAACTGGAGAGTCTCCAAAGTGATGGGCTTTACAAGGACATCCTGCTGGCAATATCCAATGTCCTCCTTTTTGTTCCAGACCAGCTGTGCCATGTGGGCATGTATCAGCTTTTGTGCTTCTTGGTAGCTACCACTGCTCTCAGGTATCTGGGCCACCTTCCCTGGAATTGTCCAATTGTTTGGACAGGCTGCTTCCATGACCCCAAATGCAAGCCAAAACCCCCAGGGCCAGGTGCATCCTTTCTTGCACAGGTAACTTAAATGGTTTGGTTCGAGTGTGAGGCTCCCAGTGCAGGGTTTGGCATTAAGGTTCTTTCAGGGCTTTTCAGGCACTCTGGCTCTCAGGAGTCCAAATCAAGTATTTTTGGTGGAGGACCAGGCAAGGATTTTGCCAGTACCCCATAACTGCAATCCACAACCAACACCATCTGGCCATACCTGAGGACTAAGGCTCATAGTCCTTGGCTCTGGAGCCTGGCAAATGGCTTCTTTTCAGCTGCTTCCCAAGCTTCTTTTTTCCTGTAAGATCTCAAAACTAAAATATATTACTGCTTCTTTGCTTACATGTGCCATTTTCTTTGACACCCTGTATCCAGATTGTTCCAAGAAATATAGCAGCCTTACAGTAGCATTGAGTCACTTTCAGTCTTGATTGCTGGCAGAATACTTTCCAATTTTATGTGCTGTCAAGAGTGTTGCAGATTAGCTAGCACTGGATGAATATCAGGAACTTTTCCTTAATGGCCCTTAAATCTTGTACTAATCTATAACTGATAATATTGATGTGTTATATTCTGATTCATATTCTTTGAAAATTCTAAAAATGTTTTATAAGTCTCTCCAGCTTCTTATTGCCTCTGACTTTATAGGGTATTGGTTTTGCTTTACCAGTCTGGCTTCAGGCTGGAGAGTAATCCTCACCAATTTGGCCGCCTTTGATTATCCAGGCATCTCAGTTGCCCATACCAACAGGATTACAGCATTCTCTGCCTCCTCTGGGATTTAATCCAACTCTTCTGATTCCTGTAACATAAAAATCTTTGCCTTGATGGCTTTTGATTCTGGTCTTTCAGACCATTTCTCCATCCTAGACACTTATTTGAACTTCTAATTTTCCCAATTAATCTCTCCCCAACAAGAGGATTAGGCATTCAGGAGTATACATATTGGTGCTTCCCTCACTTTTTCATTAATTTAAATAGCAATAGCTGTAAAAAAGGCCTGTTCTCTTTCCTCCTGTTGCATCCACAGCAATTAGGGGTTCTGAGATAAGTTTTCCTCTGCACATATTCAGTACTGAGTAAGTTGTTTCTGTGTCAGTTAAAAATACACCTTTTCATTCCCAGCAATAATGTAATCAGGACTCAGCTGAGGATGATTCTCCTGGTTCCTTTAGGGGGATTTTTCATTTTCACATAAGGTGTTGGGCTTGAAGAGCCTGGTTTTGGTTCTTTCTCTGATTTGCCTGACTTGGGAACACTCCCTTTTCCAATATCTCCTTTCTTTACAAATTGCCAAATACATTCCAGCTATCAACTATCACAACACAAAGTGCCAAATGCATTTCAGAGACTGAATTATAATACATTATTACATTACATTATTAATTACATTAATATATAAAATAATATTAATTAACACCTATTAATTAATACATACTATAATAAAAATTGCCAGATTATACTTCAGCCACTAATTAATACAAATTATTAAGGTATACTCTAGTCACCAATTATTATAATAATTAACCAATTGTTTCTGAGTGAGGGGGGTCCTGAGTCCTAATTATGCTTTCAAACACTTCAGCAGCTCTGTCTGGATTTTCCCTTTCAACTTTTGCCACCTTTCTCCATGACATTAAAGTCACTAATAAAAAACAAGGTTACAGGACCATAATTCCCAGCCATCTGCTGGAGAGGAACCATCAGAACTTCCCTGACATCTCCCCCAACATCTCCTTGCTGCCTTCTATTGTGTCCTGCAATTGAATGAAAATCCTCTTATCCCCTAAAAAAGGTTCTTTCTCTTCCAGTCCACTTTTCAAAGACTCACTTATGTTTCTAACTATTCCATGGTGATTAATGATTCACCCCTTTGTTCTTTGCCACAGGGCAACCATCAGCTCTAAATCATCCTCCTCTTCTGCTCGCCTGCACTTTAAGCACCCCTGTCCCATGCCGTGCACCAAACAACACCTCTTTCAACCTTTTGCCTTTCTTTTCCTTCTCAAGCATACAAGGAATTTCATCCCACTTATTTTCCATTCTACAAAGCAACATTAATTGCAATATATATTATACTGCAATGCTCCATCCTTAGGCCACTTCTCTTGATTTTCCAGCATGTAAACTGGCTTCCACTGATGACAAACTTTTATAAGTTTTCTATTTCTCCTTACACAATGGGCATTGAGCAGTTCCAGTATTGGGCATTGGCCAGTAGTTTTTGGAGAATAAGCACCTGTGATAAGTCCCCAGGTGCTGACAATTTATCATCTGGTAACAAATATATTCATTGTACTTGATAAAATATATCTCATTACAATTTCCCCTCACACCCATAAAACTTTATAGTTAAAAAAACTTAAACTTTCTGTTAAAGAGGATAAAATCTGGCTTATCAGTGTGAACAAGTATTTTTAAATATCCAGCACGATGCTGCTGCTTTGGAGCAGGTGGACAATAAACTGGTGGAAATAAAAGGTGGAAATCATGTTGTAGAGAAATAGAAAATACTGATCCATAAGCCTCAGTAATTAGTCCATAACTGCGAAGATGTGGCTAGAGATGAAGTGTGAGACACACTGTTTCCTTAAAAGCCATTTAAATATAATATATTTGCATAATTTAGTCATTGTTCTTTCCTCAAATATGTCCTTTCCTCAAATACAGCTTGTCAGGGAGCCCTGAAATTAAGAGGTTGATTTTTTGTAAAAAAATGCTTACAGAGCTAAAACCTTAGAACTTTACATTAGTCATCATTGGTTGACTTCTGTTTTAAATAGAATAAACGATTGTTTGTTTTAAGTGCCAGTCACTGAGTTCTCTTTATTTGTTTATTTGTTTTTCAGTGGCATGCTATGGACCATGGCGCTCCAAGAACGGATAGGCAGGACACCACCCTCCTCTTCTCAGAGGAGAACGAGATGGAGATGACAGCCAGTCACACAGCCATGATCTCACGGAACCTCAGATCCCAGCAGCCTGACAGAACTGAGAAAATAGACTTCACCTCTTTCCTGGCTAAGTTAAACTCCAGCCAGGGGAAGGCAGAAACCAGCAAAGAATTGAGATTTTTCCCTGACCCTACAAACCATCTGGGCCCGTCTTTAGAACAGAAGGAAGAAGCCACTACTGAGAAAAAAATAAATTTCAATGAATTTCTGCTGAAACTGAAGTCAAACGATCCTGCTGAGAGACCTGACAAGGATGGTGTTTGCTGTGTCCCTTCCCAAGGCTCAGATGTGACACAACTGTCCAGGGAATTTGGCCGTTCCCATGAGCCACTGGACACCTGCAACGTGACACAAGTGTTTAGATGCCATGAAGGTGGGATGGAGATGACAAGATGTGAGGCAGCTGATGTTAAAATTCCATTCCCTGGTGTCAGTGAGGTTCCACCAGAGCAGTGGGAGTGTGCAGATGTTACCAAGGCGTTTGCAGATGAGGGCATGGATGTGACTACCTGTCACACTGCAAAAGTGTCCTTTGTCCTCTCCAGCCAAAGTCTCAGCTTCCTAACAGATTTCCCACCCATGGAGTTAGATGATTCTGTGTTTTGGAGAACACCTAATCGTGGCTTAAATATTCAGCAGGACCCTCAACTTTGTGCAGACAGAAAAACAGCAAATGCTGAAGGCAGAAGAGACCCCCCAGTGCTGCGAGCTGGGAAACAGGAGGCCAGGGCATTGTCTGCCATCCAAGGATCTGTTTCGTCCGGAACTGTCTTCCGAGGGGACAAAACTGTTGTGTTTTCCCAGTGTGATGACATGGAAATGACTGGGAATTACACAGACATCATCTATATGGCCAGCACCACAGAAGAGAACAGTTCATGCCATAAAACTCTTGAAAAGCCAGTGAGTACCAACCCTCTGCTCACCGGGAGCAGATCCCCAGCACGTGGTGACATCCCAAAGGGTCTGGCACCTGGAGATAATCCTGCTGCTGCACCCTACAAAATCAGTGCACTGGAACTGCTTTCAGCCTCAGGTGGACACATGGAAAACCTGTCCCAAGATCATGGTCCTGCTGCAGCCAACACTGGGTTTGGCTC
Organism: Regulus satrapa; assembly: GCA_013396955.1. Taxonomy (NCBI): domain Eukaryota; kingdom Metazoa; phylum Chordata; class Aves; order Passeriformes; family Regulidae; genus Regulus; species Regulus satrapa. The sequence goes on along the minus strand of VWZN01019451.1, from coordinate 18,986 downwards.
ATGTACGCATTTAGTGGCTGGCGATGTTCTGAAGAGTGGGTTTGATCCCTCTGCCAACCCCCAGCTTGTTTTTTCAGGTGAGAAGACAGTAATATTCACAGGAGAAGACATGGACTTGGCTAAAACCTGTGTTAAGGATGGTGGAATGAGTGTTGATAATGAACATCCCACTGCAGTGTTCACCTCTGTCACCTGCAAACCTCATTTCCTGGGTAACAGATCCATGTCTTCCAATGTAGCAGAGCAGGAAGAAATGGAAATAACAAGGTGCCACACTGTTTTCTTTGATGGTCAAAGCAGTGGCATAACAGCAGAACCAAAACAAATGCCCTATAGAATCATTCCAAGAAAGAACAAAAATGTCACTGAGGGTGACATATCTGCACATGCTGTAGATGTGGACAAGGAAAATGTTGAAGTGAGGAGTATTAGGAATATTCAAAATGATGGAAATATTAAAAAGAGCCAGGCTATGGAAAGGAGTGTTCAAGATCTTCAGATGATAGTGGTTGATAAGAAGCTTGGAAAAACCAACTTCCAGGGAAGTGGTCTGAGTTCCTGTGCCAAGAGCATGTGTTTGTTACAAGAGCAAAACAGAGGAGTCCTCAAGAATGTTGTCACTAGCACTGGTCCATCCCTGTCTTTGCAAAGCCAAGAAGTTCTATCACAACCTCTGGAAAAAATCCTTCCAAGCATTTCAGATTTCTGCACAAATGACACAACAGGTGTGTTTTTAGGTGATCAAAGCATGGACATAACCAAAGCTCATCCTGCTGCCTTTGAGATTGCTCCTATTAATGCTGAACAAAAATCCAGTAATTATAATCAAAACACTTCCAAGCAGCTGCAAAACCAGCCCTTTTCCAGTTGTCATGGTACGGATATCGTGAGTCAAGCTGCACCAATGGAATGTGGAGACTTGCAATTGAACACCAATAAGCAAACTGCTTTGGCTCCAAGTTGCTCATTTATTTTCAGTAACAATCCTGCTTCCTCTGGAATGAGAGGAAATGAACAGTTTGGAACAGTAATTGGAATAAATGCAGATGGCCAAAACTCAGAGAGGCAAGAGAAACCCCAGCCTGTGAGGGCAGCAGGCAAAATATTTCCACCTCAAGGAGACTCTGACAGACATTTTTCCATGGGTAAAACAGGTTCTTCGAGAGAGGATTTAAAAACTCTTCCCTCAGCTCATGGGCTGCTCCCGAGGGGTGCTGAAGAACCAGTGTGGACCAGGACTACTGAGGCACCCACGGGAAGTTCCCAGTTGTCTTTCCTTGGAGAAAAGTCTGTTGTGTTTCCCCACGGTGAAAGCATGGACATGACTGGCAGGTGTGCAGTGGTGGTTCCAGGTTACAGCATCAGTGCTGTTTTGTCACAAAACAAAGCAGCACCTGGATGCTTTGGTCAAGGTGGAAATGAAACTATGTCCTTAGAAAAAGGGGCCACAGTGACAACACCAGAGGAGCAGGGCGGGCGGGAGGCTGCAGGTGCCAGAACCATCAGTTCTGCTCCGGCTGAGGATATGGAGATCACCACAACTCACACAGCACAGCACAGGCAGCCTATCCCAGCCATTCCTGCTGACAAAACCATCATGTTTGCCCACGACCAGGAGGACATGGACATCACTGCATCCCACACTGTTGCTGTCAGCAAGAACATCTGTGGCTTTGAGGTACAACAGGTGTCCCACACAAACACCCAGCAGCCACCACAGCATGTGCCCTGCAGAGGTGAAATGGATTCTTCGCAGTATGCCACAAAACCTAAGGACAAGCCCAGCATTCCCTATTCTGCTTCATCAGACTTAGCATTTCCTAGTGAGAAAAGAGCTACCCAGGTGCCTATTGGTACAGCACCACATCCTGTTTATTCTGTCTCCCTTCGAGAAAGTACGGTGGATGTGGGGGCACCACAGGATCATGGCCTTCCCACAGATAATTCTGTCCCTGTAAGCAGGGAGCAGGATCTCACACCACCAGAAAAACTACAATCAATGGGAGTATCTTTTGAGTTCCCAAGTAAGGGCCCTGTGGATCACAGGGAAGAAAGTGGCAATTTGGGATCCTGTGCTGCCTTTCCCATGCAACGATCAGATCCATGGATGGGTCATCCAGATGCCCCTAGTACTCAGAGAAACCTGCTAGTGGAGGAGGGTTCATCTCAGAGTAGAGATGCAGATTTGGGCTTGGCTGGAGCAAACCTCATTCCAGCTGCTAACAAGAAATCCAAGAAAAATGAGGACCTATCAGCTGAGGGGGAGGCACCTCCAAAAGAATTGCAAGTAAACTCTGAGCAAACTAGGCAACCTTTGGTCAGTGACAGTTCAGGGGATCAGGCACATCCCACTCTTCCACCAGCAGCTTCAGGTATTTTAGGTGTTTGCTCAAAAGTGGTAGATTTGACAAGGAAATCTCGTTCTGTTTCCAAGACTCCTTCTTCTGACCCGTTGCCCAGTTCCTCAGCTCAGCCAGAGGATGCCCTGAGGTTGGGAAAAAACACTGTCAGTGAAGCAAATAACTTCTTTGATACCAAAAAGCAGGAGAACACAGGTCTGGAATCTGGAGCTGATCCCATAGGAATGGTGCTTAAGGATAAATATCCAGGAATAAATATCCCTCTGGGTATATTCCAGCCTAAACTACCAAACAAGAGAAAATGTGTTCCCAGTGCACGAGACATAAATACAAAATCAGACAGAGTAGAAACCCAAGGTCCAGCAAACACCAGTGAAACCCCAGGTAACAAGTCCAGCAGACAGAACTTCAGTCCTTTTCAGTTCATAGCTGAAGAATTTCTCCCTGTGTGCCTCGAAGAAATGGATTCCAATGAATCTGTCAGCTCCGAACTTGTGGAAAACGCTTGGGATGATAAAAATAAAAACCAAATCCCCCACTCTGAAAAAGGTCCATTTGAAGAGACAAAAGCTTGCAACATGAAAAGAGCTTTAGGACAAACTGAGGAGGATCATCAGAGCCGAAAGAAGACCAAGGGTGATCAACATGTGGATGCTGTAGCCTCTCAAGACTTGGAGGTGAGCTTGTTCCCTCACTGTAATGGTAAGGGAACACCACCAGGGCTTAAGTTTTGGGGGTGTAAGTGGATGTGTTAGTAGATTTTCTTGTTTTTCATAATCACCAGTTTGCTGTCTATTTCCTGGGTCATTTCCTGTGGTTTTCATTGTTTTGCTAAGTTAGAAGTCTTTATTTGTTTAGTGCAACAGTCCTGTATCAGGCAAAACAGGCAGAATGAGGGATTTGCCAATTTTAAACCATTCTCTATGCAGTATACCTTAATCCTTTCAAGGAACAGCTACAATAAACCAGTGATCCAGTTGGGTTGTTTTACATAACTATATATATATATAGTTATTTTTTTAAAAATTGTTAATATTAGGTGACTTTTGATGTTGTGCCTCAAGACCAAGCAAAAGTTGATGAAGCTGTAGAATCTCCACATCTCTCAGCTAAAAGCCCCGAGTGTCCTCACGCCAGCACCAGCAGCTCCCTGGATTCTGTGAAGGCTGACATAGAGTCAATAAGTAAGAGACCATTTGTGATAAGAGTCCCAAACTTTGTCTTCTTTGCCCTGTAAGAATGTTAACCCCACCAATACCACCCCCTTTCTGTTTTGTTTCCCCAGTTCAGCGCAGCAGTCAGGTGGAGTCCCAGCTTCTCACAGACAGCATTTGTGAAGAAAATTTGTGGGAGGTATGGACAGGGCTGGAAGACAGCAACTTCCTGTCCTAACAGGAAAAAAACTTCCATGTTTATACATCAGTGAGCATTCTGTCTTGAAAAATGGACTTACCTGTATGTTTTTTTCTCAAATGTACAGAAATTTCAGAGTGGTACTATCACAGTTGGGGAGTTTTTTACCCTTCTTCAAGTCCATGTTGTGATTCAGAAGCCCCGGCACAGCCAGCTTCCAGCCAGTGTGAGTGGAATAATATAATTTGCCTTAAATAATACTCCTTTGTTGGTTTGGGTTTTAATTTTTAGCAACTCAAGACATTTTTAAATGAAAACCAGAATAGATTTCCATCTCCTTACCAAATACTATGTATTTAGGATTACTGTTCTTGGACAAATATCCTAATTATTGCTGTTTAAATTTGTTTTAAGGACAATAAATTTGTAAGAATTAGAAGCTCAATCTGATCTTTTCACTTTATCTTCTCACTGTGTCCATGAGCCACTACTGCCTCCAGCTACTCTGAATTCCTCCTGCTTGTTCTACTCTCTCCTTTAGAAATGCTTCACCATGATACAGCTACTCTTTTATTTCCTCACTTGAAGAAAGGGGAAGAAATACAGAATAGAAGTCTGCCTTCTAAATATTTTTCATTTTTTATTGAAAATGCTCTCCTAGCTTATTTATAGTTTACAAATTTATTCATACTGAATTGTCTTTAAATATTGCTCAGGCTTAGTAACACTGCTACTGTGGACTAGGGACCGATAAAAAACAGACACTACCCTCACAAAAGCTGAGTGGAAGTCATTAATGTCAGTTATTTATGAGCTTTGCTACACAGACAGCTTGCTGAAATACTCCCCTCATATTTATTTGAGGAATAAACCTCCATAACGTTTCCCTAAGGCTCGGGAACTTTGATTCTGAATTAAGGATACCTTAGAAAAGGAAGACCTTTTTCAGTAATACTTAATTTCATTTTTTTTGAGCTCTAGTGATGAGGCACATATCCCAGAAGAAAGCCTGTGCTCTGGTGTGAGGAAATAATACAAGGCGTGAAAGCAGAATTGGAATGATTGGAAGATATTATTTCTGAGAAATATGGATTTTTTTTCTTCCCTTTCTACTTTTCTGTGTGTTTTTCCTCAGTGTGCAGTCAGTGCACCTCCCACTGCAGAGGATCTCATCTACAGCCAGTATGTTCACCGGCCCAAGCTGAGGATTTACAAGGAGGATTGCCAAGACCTGTCTCAGAAAATAGTGGAGTGAGTGGTTTTCCAGTTACACAGTTGATCAGTAATTCAGTTTTTTCAGCTCTGGGTGCATGAAAATGGCCTGAAGAAAGTTAGTACATTACAAACAGGAAAAGTAAAAAAAAGTTAGTTGTTTATTACAGATTTAGAAATTAATGGTATAAATATGACCATGCTACTTTATGTGGTCAGTGAAATCGCTGCAAGACTTTCAATTTTTTTTTCCCCCGTATTTCAGGTTAAAACCATATGTGACTGTCCTGGATCAGCCCCTGGTGAGCGTGACCAGGAATTTGTGGGAAGTAATGAGAACCTGCACTGATGAAGAGGTAATGCTGCATGGAGATAATGCTTGTATGTAATGAAGAAGTGAGATTAATTTATTTATTCACATCAAATAAGAACCAGAATGGTCATAAAGTAACAGCAGGTGAAACAAGGCAAAATATTTTCCCGATGGAAAACTGATGAGAACTTCCTGCGGGTCAGGAGAATGCAACAAAATGTGTCCTTTGAAATCTGTTAAAGGGGAAAGAAATTACCCACAGTTTGCATAGAAAACCCAGAAAATTTGTAAAAGTATCCCACAAAAATTGAGAAGGTGTATTAAGAGATTTTGTTTTCGGTGGTTCTAATGCCAAGAATAACTATTCCTTGAAAATAAGGAGTCTAGATTGATTAGAGGCACAGTATTTTTCATAATTCCTCAGTATATTGGCATAGGATATCACTGAAGTTGGGCGCTGAGCTAGAGTCAGGAAGGATTATATTTCCATTCACTTTCTCTTCTGTATTTCCCATTCATCACAGCTGAGTAAGTTTGGAGCAGAACTGAACAAGATGAAGTCCTGTTTCACCAAGGAGGCTAAAATCTTGTCTCACAATGAGAAGGAGACATTGTACAAGAAACTGCTGCAGAGTGCTGAGGTAAGGAGCCACAGGGCTGCAGGCATTTGCTTTTAAAAAATCACTTCTACCACATTTCTTGTCTTTAAGTGTGTAGGAGCTTCATTATTATAAGTATGTACTTTCATGGAAGTTTCTTTCTTATAAATACCTTTCCCTTTTATTTATATACATATATAACACCAGGACAGTGACTTCCTTGCAGTTACACTTTAGGAACCTTATGCCTAACAGTTTTGGTGATTAAAAGAGTGAAAAATTGGAGTATTAAAGGAAACACCACAAAAAATGAGCTCTTTATACTGTAAGGATACCAGTATTAGTAAGTAGCTAAGTATTTAGGAAGAAATTCTTCCCTGTGAGGATGCTGAGGCCCTGGCACAGGTTTTCCCAGAGAAGTCGTGGCTGCCCCTGGATTCCTGGAAGTGTCCAAGGCCAGGTTGGACAGGGCTTGGAGCAAGCTGGGATAGTGAAAAGTATCCGTGTCCATGGCAGGAGATTGGAACTGGATGATCTTCAAAGTCCTTTCCAACCCAAACCATTCAGGGGTTCTCTGATAAGAAAAGTGCACAAGTAATGCATTGTGACAGAGATAAAGATGTGTATATATTAAAGCTCTAGATGCAGTAAGCATTTAATAATTTCTTATTATTGGCTACTCCTCCACGGTTTGTCAGTCGCTTCTTCCCTCTAATGACAAATTTCACTAGCTGCTTTAATTAATTAGCAAGCAAAGAGCCCCATGGTGATCTCAGAAGAAAATTCAGCTTTTAAAATAATACCACTGACTCAAGTACAATGTTCCCATCTTAGCAGCAATACAGAAAGCTCCAGTCAAGAATAGAAAAGGTGGATGACCAGATGAAGGAGGCAGAGAGCGCCATAGTTGCTCTGGAATCAGGTGTGTGTTTCCAAAGAGGTGGCCAATATGCTGCTTTCTCTCTTTTTTTTTTT
>VWZN01019451.1:0-12145 GCA_013396955.1 Regulus satrapa | reverse complement strand
TTTTTTTTTTTTTTTTCTCCTGCAGAGCTGCTGATTAAATGGTCAGTTCAGGATTCTGTGTTTGTGGTTGATACAGACTGCAGTCAGAACTTGGCATTACTGTGCAATGATGCTCTGTAGTTTCAATTCTTTTTCTGCAATGCCTTGAGTATAAATCAAATTACACAATAGCAGCTCTAAAACAGTGCAATAAATCGAGTTTTGCTTGTTGTTAACACTTTTTGAGGCTTTTGGTAGATACTTTTCCATGTTTTTATATTTTTTAAGTTAACTTTGAATTGCTGAGATTTCTAGAGCCCACAAACAAACAAAAGTAGCTCTTAAGTATTGAATCTGGGAGTTCTGTACAGACCTGACACTTCTTTCCCACAGATTCTTTTTGGGATGAAGAGGAAGCTGGCTGCAGTGCTGGAATGGCAGGAGGGCAGAGTATGCAGGAAGGTAATGGGACCACTTTTTGTCTAGTGTTTTAGAACCTGGAGAGGGTGATACTCAACTCTCACCCTAATGCATTAACTCTGAGAGGGATGCAGACATTGCTGCTGTCTTTCCTGCATTGCACATAGCTATTTACATAGGTGTTAAAGAATGAAAAGAACTAGGTTTTCCCTGGGAAAAAAAGAGAATTTAGAACTTGTTACCTGGAGAATGTGTGCTGGTTGTCATATTCAGCACTTTATTGTGCAGTAATTATAACCTTTAACTCCATAAGAACAGTGAGTGCTCAGCAAATTAGGGCTTCCTATCCTGCTCTTCTCTCTCCTTTTTTTTTTTGCTTTTCTCTCATTTCTTCTCTTTGCTTTAGAATTGAAAATCATCACAGCCCAAGAAGAGGAACTCCTCAGGTAAGATGTCAAAGAGGATTTAAGAATCAGGTGCACACTCAGATTTTAGACGTTGGTCTGTTTTAAACCACTGTACCACATCTCATGAGAGTGGTTTATCCTTGCAGAGAACTGTCAGAGTTAGATGCTGAGGAAGAGCGTGATTTGGCTGAAATGGAGAAGCTCAAGGAGACTGAAAGGGCTTCCCTGGAAATCTTGCAGAAATATGAGTAAGAAAAGCAGTTCCATGTTTTATTGTTTAATAGCTATTTCTGGGTACATATATTTGTACATGAATGTGTTTGGGTTTGGTTTTCCTTGTTATTTCATGTGGGAAATCTTGGAATGCCCATGTCCTTGCAGCCTACGGTAGGCAATAAAGCCTTGGAGAACTTCCATGTGTGAGGCAGTTATTCCATTAGCAGATTTGCAGTAGTACTCTTTGTTCAGGGTTTCTACATCCAGCTCTCCTTCAATCACCAAATGGACATTTATATAAAATTTGTAGTAATATGCTTGCATTTCCACCAGATTCTTATATTCTGTTTGAATAAAAGACTGTTTGGCTTTGGAAAATTTAATTGCTGTATTATGTGGTAAGAGCTGCCAAGTGCATTTAATACTCTGATGCTTGTACCTCAGGAAGCTGTTTGGGTTGGTTGGTTGAAACTTGGGGTGATGGTGGTTTTTTCCCCCTTTTCAGCTTCACTGAGTGGGAGTTGATGGAATGGAGTGAGCAGCAAGCTGTCTTTAATTTTCTCTATGATTCTGTGACACTCACAGTTGTGTTTGGACCCCCAGTAGGTGAGTCACAAAAAGGGTAGGTTTGTGGTTTTTGATTTTGCAATGTTATAGAATAGAAATCTAAAATGCCATATTTGTAAAGATCTGCTGAAAGGAAGTAGGAAATAGAAAATATACTGCAGTGTGTAAGCTGAGAGAAGTAGCCTTGAATATGTTTTTCATATGAAAATTCAGAAACTTATGTAATGTATGGCTGTTTCTGAAGATTAAGAGCTGTGACTCCAGAACTAAGCATGGAAATAAGTGGGAGTTTTTAACTTTCTTTCTCAGATGGTGAGTTTTTCGCTGCACGTCCTTCCAGAAGCATCATTAGTCTGGACTTTGAATCTTTCCTGGATGGTGAGATTTTTGAACAGTGTGAAAGTAACAGTCCTGCTAATGTGTGGGAAGACTAAATGTGTGCTTGGTCTTCTAATGCTATATGAAATGGCTTTTCAAAGATTTCTGGTTTTCTTTTGTGTTGCAGAGGAACAAGCTCCACCCTCCTCCTGTTTAGTTCAACAACTCATCTTCCAATTTATTGAAAGTCGGGGAAGCTGGCAGGAAAAGTGTCCCACACTGCAGTACTTACCCCAGGTAACATTCCAGGGAAACTCAGAAAACTCTGGAAAAAAAATCCAATTATTATTTTCTGCAACAGAGAAAACAGAGCTGAGGTGAGAACCAAAGCACCTTAATGAAAGCTTCAGGAATGCAAACCAAAATCTGCTTCAGGAATATTCTGAGGTGTCTCTGAAAGCGGGCGTCCTAAAAGCTGAAGCTTATTAGAAACCTTTTTTATTTGCCTGAAAAAAAAGAAATTGAGCTGAAGGCCATTCTGCCTCCTAAAGAATGTAGGTTTTAAGTGGCAAGCCAAATTTTTGTGTTCTAGTGGCTGTTGGCAAAGCTAAAAGGACCAATTTAAAGCAAAAAATGTACATTTGTTATACTTGTACAATTTCATTTTTCCATCCAAACTGAGGTAGCAGTTAAACCATGTTTACTTTTTGTACTTTCTAGGATGAGCTGTGTGTTCAAGCATCACATGGTCCCCCCAGTGATGTTGATCACAAAGTCCTGATGTTGCTTTTCTGATTGTCCCCCCCAGGCTCTGTTTGACATGTCCTTGGTGGTGAATCGCTGCAAAATCTTGGGAGAGGAGTTGGAATTTCTGGAGAGGTGGGGTACAAAATTCGATCTCCTGGAGACAGATATCAAAGACACAGAGTGAGTAAATTCAGATAATTATTATGGGATTGTTGGGGTGTCCTGTGCAGAGCCAGGAGCTGGACTTCGATGATCCTTGTGTGGGTCCCTTCTGTGATTTGATAAGATGTAGTTCACAGTAGCCTTAAGAGGGAGTTTCTAGACAATCAGAAGCAAAACACTGAAATAGTTTTGATTTTGTTTTCTTAAAAGTGACATTTTATGCAGCTATTTTTAAGAGCAATTGAATTTATTTTCATGCAATTGCACTGTAGTGTCCCAGGGCATGGAAATTAGGCTGTTCATGGATTCACTGATTTTAAGGATATCAGACAGCCTCTCCTTTCTTGCTGTTTTCCTGCTTGACCTGCCTTCCTTAAATATTTAGGCCAAATTGTAGCAATGCAAAGGAAACTGAGCCAAGAGTTTTACCTCTGGCTTAGGGCTTTGTTTCCTTTAATCTTGTATTTGCCTCAGCCAAGCAGAATCAGTCATGGAAGGAGAGTTCCCCTGAAACTGAAGCTTACTTTCTTTTCATTTTCTCTTGCTACTTCCCAATTTTGTAGCATGTCCCAATGGTACAACAGAAATACAATTTCACCTCATCCTTCTGTTATGGATGTGTATCTTTAATTAAGAAGTGTCCAATTATTAACTTGCTCTGCCCACCTTGATGCTGTTCCAGAGCTGTTCTAATGCTACTTAAAGCATTAGAAAACTTTAACTGCCTGGGAATGTTTTATGTTAACTAGAAAACGTATTTTCAGTCTCTATTCCCCATAATTTCTGAATGGTTCTGTGAATTGTGTGCTTTTTTTTGTGGGGGAAGTTGGAGGTTTGCATTTTGAAGTGTTGATAAAGGGTGAAGAGCCTTTTTTATCTTTTTCCTGAAGTTCCTGTGGGTGTGTGCTGGAACTCTTCAGAAGTTAACGCATTTGTTGCATCAGTGACATCGCTTATTTCTGCTCCTGGCACTAGTTCCAAAGCGGAAGCAGTACATTTGACTCTTTTGCATGGATCTTTGTGTTTATTTCCACAGGGTGAAGCTTCTGTTCTCCTCTTCGGTGGCTTTTGCAAAATTTGAGTTGGCTCTGGTTCTCTCTCATGATTACCCTTCTGCTGTACTTCCCTTCAGAGTCCAAACCCGCATTGGGAATATTGGGTGAGCTGACAAAGCACCGCTGCTTGTGATCCCATTCCAGTAGGGATAGGGGGATTGAGCACTCAGGATCCTCTCCAATACATGTTAATTTTATCTTCTCCAGGGAGAAAGAAATTGCTGCAGTTCTCTCCAGAGTTCCAGTTGGTCATCACTATCTGCAGAGAATAGTCTTCTCGATCCATCAGAATCTGCTCAAGGGTCCCAGATGATCTGCAGGATCCACAGACAGGACTGCAGCAGTTAAAATGGGTAGTCAGGGAGTTTAACCTTACGAAAATTCCAGCTCTGTGTGTCCCTGAAATGGGAATGCTGTTACCCACTCAGCTCTAGTATTCCTGCCTATTTATTATCCCCATTGCTTAGACCAAATAGAACACTTGGTGTAGGCCACAGGTTTTACAAAAGCGGGGGTGTTTAAAGAGGAGGAAATTCCTAGATCCCTTGTAAATTCAAGGTGCCTTTTATCTTGTCAGTTACTGGTGGTCATTCCTGACACAGATTGGATAGTCATTCCAAGCATGGATATTCTTCTGCCATAGCCTGTTAATTTTGTCATTTACAGAGCTCTTGGACAAAGCAATGATGAGTGTTCTCTAAATTATGACAACTGGAATTTACTTTTGCTGTCATTATTTCATAATGACGTACAATTTAACAGATCCCACCATGTCCAGTGTTTATCCACTGCCTGGCACCCCTCCCATGTCAGACACTATGTCCCTGCATCTGATTAATTTACCAATTAACCTCTAGCAGTTAACCCCAGTCACCGAAGTCAGAAATATTTTTGGGAATTAAGGCTAAAAATTCCTCTGCTTGCCCACAGACTTTGGGATGCAACAGCCTTAAAGCCATCACTGTGATTCTCTGGCTGAAATCAGTCTGGCATTCACTCTCTTAGTCCAGCACTGTCACTGGGTGTTGGGGCACTGTGCCAGTTGGGAATGCCATGAAATTTTCACGAGGAGACAGAGCTCCTTAAACTTGGGAGTATCTGTGAGCTCTAGTTCCGTTTTGTGTATAATTTTGTGTATAATGTGGGTGTTGCTGCTGGAACTGATCTCGCCCTGTGTTGCCAAGCCCAAGCACCAACCCTGGCTCAGCTCTCAGTTCTGCAGCTGCAAATCTTTGTACCCTGTAAAATATGTTGAATTTTTAAATGTTTTCCTGTATTTTTCTGTTTATATATTTTGTCTTTTTACAAAGTTTGTGTGAGTTTGAAAAGTGAAAGTTTAATAAAGATTGGATTTATCTCTCTTCCTTAAAAGGGGACCATGAGCGACTCTATTTAAACTGGTGATTGAAAATGCAATACTAAATTAAATTCAAAATATTGAATAATTATGTTAAATAATTGGGGATTTTTCTCTTGCCTTTTATAGTGTCAGTTTTCTATATCCTGGCTTTTCACAAGAATTCATTGTTTTTTAATTAGGAAAATAGTCCCCAAATAATTGTCAACTTAGGTACTATACCTGTAATTTTGAATCCTGTGCATCACTAACTAGTAGAGGGTGCTGTGGCAGTTCTCCAGGAGCATTATCCACATCTTTTTTTGGCTTTTTTTTCTTTTCGTTCAGTGGTCTTACACACTAAAGCATCAATAACGATAAAGACTCAAACGAGTTTTTGTAGAGTTTATTATATTGCTCCCAATATTGAATAGAAGGAGCAGGTACATTTGTAGTAGGAAAAAGAGCTTGGGCAGATAATACCAGCCCAGCGAGGCCTCAAGGCAAAGGAATGCCGACAAAGTCAAGGGATTCCAGTGGGGAATTGCAACCTCTGCTCCAGCTGTGTCTTGATCTCCAGCTGCTTGTTCTTGGGTTCTGCCTGAGGAATTGCACGGGCTGCTGGATTTGTGGGGGCACAGGGCTGTGCTCCAAGAGGGAAAAGAAAAAAAAAAAAAAGAGACAAGAAGATAAGGGAAATAAGAGAAAATAATGGAAAGGAGAAAGAAAAGGGCAAGGAGAAAAAGAGGAGAGAGAGAGAGGAGGAAAATAAAAAACTGGGGGTGGGGGGTAGGGAGAGTAAACAAAAAGGAAGAGAAGAAGGATGAAGGAAAGGGCAGTATGAAGAAAGGCGGCGGCGGTGCCCCGGGGCTGCTATCGGCCGCCCCGNACCCCGACGCCCCTCGGGGCCGCCCTGGTGCTGGGAGCGGCCGCGGGAGCTCGAGTGGCGTCGGCGGAGGAGGGGTGGGAAGGCCGTCACCTGTGGGGAGCTGTGCGTTAAACGGCCTTAAAGAAAGGGCGCAGTGAGGGCGCACGGCGTGGGGAATGCAAGGAGTTCCAGATAGCCGGCGGGTGGTACCTGGGAGGTGCTGCTGGCCGGGCCCCCGGTGAAGTTGGAATCGTGGAATGCCGGAATAGCCATGAGGTTCCACCCCCTGCCGTGGACAGGGACACCTTCCACTATCCCAGCTTGCTCCAAGCCCCGTCCAGCCTGGCCGTGGTCACTTCCAGGGATCAGGGGCAGCTACGCTTCTCCGTGCCAAAGTCTCAGCTCCCTCACAGGGAAGAATTTCGTCCCTGTATTCAATGTGAATTTCCCTTCTGTTAATTAGAATCAATTCCCCCTTGTCCTGTCATTATAATATTCAAATTGTGTGTTATATTCTAAGTGTGTGAATTCCCTTGTATCCTTCAGTTTCTCATGCTGGCAGCTGCTGCCTGCCATCCTGCTCAGCAGTCCCAGGGGTGGTACAGACCTGCAGGGTCTTCCAGCCCTTTCCAAGATGTCTGTGGCAGTCCCCAGGGCAAGCTCTGGGGCACAGCCCAGCCCAAACATCAGGGGCAAGTTCAGAGGACTTGTCCAGCTTTAATAACTTCATGATTCATGGGAGCACACAACTCATTGCTGAAAGGGAACACTGAAATGTTTGGTTCCTTCCAGGGAGTGTCCTGCGTCCTGGCTGCCATGGCCATGCAGATGCAGCTCGAGGCCAGTGCAGACACATCAGCAGAAGAGGAGAGCTTTGGGCCACAGCTTATATCCAGGTTGGAGGTAGGTGAGGAGTTACCTCTGGAGGAGGTTTTCCATAGACACACTCACTGGTCTTTTTCCTAGAATGGAATCCTGTGGTGGTTTGGGTTGGAAAGAACCTTAAAAGCTCATGTGGTTCCATCCCCTGCCATGGGCTGGGACACCTTTCATTGTTCCAGGTTGCTCCAAGGCCCGTCCATTCTGGACTCGAGCATTTCCAGACTCTCCACCAAGCCTTTACCACCTCCACCAGGAAGAATTCCTTATTAATATCCAACCTAAACTTTTTTCTTTAAATGCAAGGTGAAACTGAAAACTGTTGCTAAATTTTTACTTCTGTTAAAAAAAATCAACCAAACGAAAAACCCAGAAATACCAACACATGTCATTTTTCCTCTTTCCCTCCCTCCCTCCCTCCCTCCTCCCAGCAATGTGGCATAAATGCCAATGATGTGAAGAAGCTGGAAGAAGCTGGATTTCACACGGTGGAGGCAGTAGCTTATGCGCCAAAGAAGGAGCTGCTGAACATTAAAGGCATCAGTGAAGCCAAAGCTGACAAAATCTTGGTAAGGATGTTCTGGAACTTTAACCCAGTATATTCCAGGGGTTTATTTCTGCTGGCTGAAAGCGTTGTGGTGAATTTGGAAGGTCTCCAAAAGTAAGGGTGATTAGAGGTGTGACATAAGTTGTGATGGGAAAAGGCAAAATGCTCCAGGACGGGACTGAATTGAACAGGTGGAGGACGAGGGGAGGATATTTCCATAACATGCACAGAAGGGATGTTGGAGCTTTTTCTTGGAGCAGAATTTCAGTTCTGTGCAGAGGTACCAACTAGTGAAAAGTCTATGAAATGTGCATGGCATGATACAGGCACCTCTTCACAAGACAGGAAATATTAATTAACAAGCAGCATGAATTCCGCTGGCACTGCTCACTTGGGTTTTCCTTCAGGCTGAGGCAGCCAAACTGGTTCCCATGGGCTTCACCACTGCCACAGAATTCCACCAGCGGCGGTCGGAGATCATCCAGATCACCACTGGCTCCAAAGAGCTGGATAAGCTGCTTCAAGGTCAGCATTTTATTATTTATCTTTCCTGCTTAACCTCAGTTACCGGGTGGGGGGATTCCCCATGATCCTTGCACAGAACCACATAAGGCCAGACCAGGTTGGATGGAAAACCTCTAGTACTGCTCTTGAATAATTGCTTTTATTTTAGAAGCTGCAGAAGTAACTTTTAGTCTTGATTCACCCAGAGCTGTCCATTTTTGGATGTTTCTGGTTTATTTAAGTCCATGATGCATTTAGGGAAAACAAAATCAGGCATCGCCACCTCCCCATTTCTCTGGTAATCCAAAAGTGAAAACAAGTAATTTCAGCTCTCCAGCATCTTCAAAAACACCTGTGAACTTCTTAACCACAGCATGAACAAGCCTCATGATGACAAGCAGTTTTTCTTCTTAGCTTTGAAACTTTCAGCCAAATTCAGTGTTTAACTGAGTCTCTGTAAATGTAATATTTTATATGTTAGATAGATACATAGATTGTACAGGGAGCATGTGACCTTTTAGGTTTTATTAATAATAATTATTGTTGTTTTCCCTTCAGGAGGAATAGAAACAGGGTCCATAACAGAATTATTCGGGGAATTCCGTACTGGGAAGACACAGCTGTGTCACACCCTGGCCGTCACCTGTCAGGTGGGGGTTCAACTCACTACAGTCCAATATTCAGACCCCACAGCTCTGAGATATTTGTTAATTTGGGAACTTTCTTTGACTTTCTAAGTGTTTATTACTGTCCAGAGGTTGCTATTCCCTAAAATATTAGAGGCTTGGACTTAATTTGATCATTTAGTTGACTCTGTAAATTTCCCAGCTCAAAGCTGAGTGCCTCTCATCTTGTATAGAGTCATGGAGTGCTGGAATGGTTTGGGTGGGAAGGAACCTTAAAGCCCATCCAGTTCCATGGGCAGGGACACCTTCCACTATCCCATCTTGCTCTGTCCAGCCTGGCCTTGGACACTTCCAGGGATCCAGGAGCAGCCACACTTCTCTGGGCAACCTGTGCCAGGGCCTTCAGCACCGAGAAGAATATCTTCCCAATATCCCATCTATCCCTGCCCTTTGTTAGTGGGAAGCCATTCCCCCTTGTCCTGGCAGTTCAGGGTGACAGATACTACAAAAGGAAAGTGTCCATGATGGAGACCAGGGATCTTTCACTTTTCCCAGCTAAATGAGAATTTAATCACAGTAACTTGGGTTGTTATTTGTTGTATGAGCTCAGTGAGGGCATGTGGCAATATGTGCTGTATTTATGAATGTTTTATTCACTGTTCATTGCTTTCCTTCTCCTTTAGCTCCCCATAGACCGTGGGGGTGGCGAGGGAAAAGCCATGTACATCGACACAGAGGGGACCTTCCGTCCAGAGCGGCTGCTGGCGGTGGCTGAAAGGTTTGTGGGTGGAAGACAGGAGTAGATGGACTCACAATTCCTTTTCCACAGGTCCTGGAGGTTGACTTGGAAAGCTCTGGTGTTGCCATTCCTCTCCTGTCCCTGCCACTCTCTCCCCACAGCTCTTGTGTCATTGTCCCTTGGCATGAGGTGATTTCCCTCTTGTTGGCTACTGGAAGGGACTGGGAGCTTCCCAAGCAGCTGGGGACAGGACTGGCTGGATCCTGTCAGCTCTTTCTGAAGGGAATTTCATCTAATCCTGCTGGTTTATCCTGCAGCATGGTCTGCTCCCATGTTCCCTGTCAGCAGGGAATATTTGGCAGTCAAGTGAAGGAGAGGAAGTGAAATGATGTTTGCAGCAGGCACAAGTGTGTCTGTGCTCTGGCTGTGTAGAGTGTTCTTGGAATCATGGAATCATTCAGGTGGGAGGAACCCTGGGAGATCCCTGTGTCCAATCGTTCCCTGATACTGCCAAGGCCACCGCTGTCCCATGTCCCCAAGTGCCGCATCCACATGGTTTTAAATCCCTCCAGGGATGGGGCCTCCACCACTGCCCTGGGCAGCTGTGCCAGCGCTGGACAGCCTTTCCTCTAAGAGACTTCCCAATATCCAGCCTAAACCTCCCCTGGTGTCATGTGAGGCCGTTTCCTCTTGCCCATTTCAAATGCTTCCAATCGTTCCATTCTCTTTTCATCTCTGCAGGTTGCATTTTTCCATCTGTTTTCTCCTGGCTAACTGCTATAGATGAAGTTGTCACTTGAGGTTCTTCCCTTTCTTTCCGTGATGTTTCAGGTATGGCCTGTCTGGCAGCGATGTCCTGGACAATGTGGCCTATGCTCGGGGCTTCAACACTGACCACCAGACCCAGCTGCTGTACCAGGCCTCGGCCATGATGGCTGAGTCACGGTAATTACACCGATTTAATAGATTTTGTTCCCACATGGGATTAGCCTTTGGCTTCTCCAGGGAGCCAGCTTGCTCCATGGGCAGTCAGTGTCAGCAGCATGTCTTGCTGCTGGAATTCTGGGTGCCAGCAACTGGCTCCGGCTGATGTGGCTGTACAAACACAGGGGATTCATTGTTCTTCAGTCCCACCCTGAGGAGCAACTTGGAAGCTCAGTTTAGAACTGTGGTGGGAAACAGTGCTGATGATTTCCAAGCTCCCGGGAGAGCTGTGTAGGCTGCTTGGGGTTGGAACCGAGACTTACAGCCCTGCGTGCCCTTTCCCAGGTACGCGCTGCTGATTGTGGACAGCGCCACGGCCCTGTACCGCACGGATTACTCGGGACGGGGGGAGCTGTCTGCCAGGCAGATGCACCTGGCCAGGTTCCTACGGATGCTGCTGCGCCTGGCGGACGAGGTGAGCCTTGACTGGGCTTTATGTCGTGGGGTGGTGCTGGCCAAACGCCAGGCACCCACGAAAGCCGCTCACTCACCCCCGACAACTGGGCAGAGGAGAGAAAATGTAACAAAGGGTTTGTGAATTGAGGTAAGGACTTGGAACAAAACACTCATCAATTACCATCAAGGGAAAAACAGGCTGAGATTTGAAGTGACTTCATTGCTAACAAAATCAGATAATAAGAAGTAAAATAAGCTCTTACAAACACTGTACCCCCACTTCTCCCTCTTTCCAAGCTCTACCTCCTAGTGCCAGGGGCACAGTGAGATGGAAATGGGGGGTTTGGTCAGTTCATCCACCCAAGGCTACTCCCGCTGCTGAGGGAGAAGAGTCCTTCCCCTGCTGCACTGTGGGGTCCCTCCCGTAGGAGACGGTTCACCACTAACTTCTGTGATGAGGCTTCATCTCACAAGCAGCAGTTCCTTGTGAACTGCTGCAATGTGAGTCCATCCCACAGGCAACAGAGCCCCACAGACTAATGTGGTGTGGGTCACCCTTCCACAGGGTCAGTCCTTCAAGGACAGGCTGCTGCAGCCTGGGAGCAGGGGCCCTCTCTCCACTGGATCACAGCCTCCACCCACTCCGGCATGGGCACCTCCCCCATGGGCTGCAGGTGGATCTCTGCATCCCCCGTGGATCCCCACAGGCTGCAGGGAGGATCACCATGGTCCTCACCACGCCCTGCAGAGTAATCTCAACTCTGGCACCTGGAGTACCTCGTCCCCTTCCTTCTTTCACTGCCCTTGGTGTCTGCATCTTGTTCTCATATTCTCCTACTCTTCTCTAGCTACAATTGAAGCTCCACCACAGATTTTGTTTGATTTCTTTTTAAATCTGTTATTTCAGAGGCATTACCAGTGTCTCTAATTGGCTCAGCCTCAGCCAGCATGCATGTCCCTCTTGGAGCCATCCTGGGATTGGCTCTGCCAGACATGGTAGAAGCTTGCAGCAGCTTCTCACAGAAGCCACCTCTGTGCCCCTACTGCTACCAAATCCTGGCCATGCAAACCCAATACAATTACCAAAGTAAAACTCATTGGTTTCCTTACAAACTTCAGCGATTTGGTCCCAAGGCCTCTGCTCCCATTGGTTTGGGGGACACTAGGAGTGCCCCTGTATCCTTTTCCCTGCATTTCTGTTCTGATTGTGAAAAATAATTTGGTTTGGGCTGTTTCTCCTGTAGTTTGGTGTGGCTGTCGTCATCACAAACCAGGTGGTAGCACAGGTAGACGGAGCTGCCATGTTCGCTGCAGATCCCAAAAAGCCCATCGGAGGCAATATCATCGCTCATGCTTCCACCACCAGGTGAGACAGGAGCCTGGGTTGGGAATGTT
>VWZN01019450.1:1179458-1203291 GCA_013396955.1 Regulus satrapa | reverse complement strand
GGCCATGAACCAGAACCCGGCCATGAGGCCGGAGCCGCCCGGCAGCCCGCGCTGCGCCGAGCTCGCTGCCCGGCGGTGCCTTGAGAGCCTCAGCCCCGCGGGTGCCGCCGGGCCCGGGGCCGTGCTCCGGTGGTGAATCGCTGGGGAAGGCCCCGGGAGGCTGGAGCGAGCCTTTGCATCCCCGCTGTAAAGCCGTCAGTGCCGGCGCTGCCCGCGCTTTCGCTTTTGCTTCCAGATATTAATCTGTGAACGCGTACGGGAAGGGCAGATGGGAGAGGGAAGTCGTGAAAAAGAGAGAGAAATACTGTTGGTGAAACGATGATTGCCCGGCGCCCAGGCCTTTTGTTTCTTACTGTGGTGAAGAGGAGCACGGGGTTTTAAATCCAGCTAGAGCATGGGGGTGTTTCCTTCAGTACCGTGTTACGAACGTGCCCCGGAGTCGCAGCTGAGAGTCTGTGTGACGGGTTGTGAGGAGTTTGGGTTTCCACTCAGACTTGTTGAGCAGAGCCGCTGGTATCTAAAACTGTCTCAGCTTCTGGAAGAAAACAGTTACGGCTGGCCTTGTCTCCCTTACAGCTCGGGCTTTCCCCGTGGAACGCTTTGTAAACTTGAATACGTTTCATTCCAAATCTTCCTTTTGATTTGAGAGCCTATCCAATTTGAATATTGTACCAGGGAAATAAATAACTGCAGAGGAGTGGAAGCATTTCCTGCACAGTTCCCCTCTTTTTTCCCCCTACTCTGCTGTATCAGTTACGTACTCCTGCAGTCCATTACAATCAGAGCTGAAAGCTCCTGATTTTCCAGTTAGTCATTAGGCATAAATCCCATCGGGATGTGCTCGTTGTTTCATTTGTTGTAGTTTGGGGGTTGGTTCTGCCTTTCAAGGCTGGCTTGGTGGGAACTCCAGCAACTCAAAAATACCTGTTGGCTCAGAGCTGTCTGACAATATCTGTGTTTTATGCAAGACATAATGTTCTGATAACAGAGGGAACAGCTGGGTACAGGACAAGGTGAGAGCAAAAGAAGGCTTGTCACACAAAGAGGGGATTTGCTGCTAGCAGAAAAAGTTGCTTTTGTCAACATTTTTTTATATTGTTGAGAGTGTTCCTCGGTTATTAAATACTAACAAACCTGATCATCTGAAGATAACTTTTGTTTTTATAAGTAAGCTGTGATTTTTAAAAAATAATATTAATACTAAAAAAAAATAGTATTTTTGAATACCAGACAACTAATACATGACTTAAGTATAGGGTGTTGAAAGGCATACCCTTGTCCTATGAATGAAGAACAAAATCATTTCCCCTCTGATCCAGGTCTGAATTACGACCATGTAATTAAAAAAAATTAATTTTTTTAAGTTATGAAGCCTTTTCTTCCAGGTTACCAGAATGGGAACAGTGTAGTTGTCTTATAAGTGAGCTGTTAAATTCTCATCATTCTTAGCTAGACTGAAGCTTCTGTTGAGCTCTGGTGGTCTCAGGTTTTCTCTCTGGAGAGCTCCCTTTGCTCCCTTAATGCTGGAATTCTTGTTCTCAGCAGGAGCGGGTGTCACTTGTCATCCTCACCAGTTGAAATATTCAAGGCTCTCTGGGTAGTGAAGGTTTTAACAGAGTTTTGCAATTCCCAGTTTTCCCTTGAAGTTCTTGGGCTTTCTGGCTTTGGACTAGGCAAGCTTTCTGTGTGTCTTTTGAGGAAGGGACAGAGGTAGAACCGTGAATTATGCAAATACCATTTCCATGATAAGAGACAAGGCCACGGGCAGCTACTGTGGCAGAAATGCTTAACAGTCTCAGCTCTGTAATATGTTTCCAAAGCATTGTGCCTTTTCTCTTTGCTCTATATCCACAGGCACTTTTATTAGCTGTGTAAATAAAACTGTAGCTATTGCAGTTTTTAGTATGTTAAAACTTAGTCCTTCAGTTAAAAATATTCCCTTCAGAAAGGAGGTGGATTAATCTTGGGGTCTGGATCTCTCACGCAGAGGATGTTCAGTGAGTGTGTGCCATGCTTTTTTCATCATTCACGTTTGCTTAATGAAGTGAGAAGTGTGTGAGAGCACCCTGAGTAGGACAGGTTTAAACCTCGCACTGTGCAGTCAGTCTGAGAGTGCTCCGGGTGTTACTGTGCTGAGTGTGTCAGCATTACCTGTGGGAATTTGGGAGACAGATCTCTGGTGCTCACAAAAACTCTCTCTCCTTAAAAACGTTAAGCACAGGAGAAGATTTCTAAAAAGGGTTGTTGATCAAAGAAACTTTAATTGCACGAAAGGTGGTGGTAACAAAGCTAGGAAGAAATGTCGAGGTTCTAGTTAAATCTTCATTCTTGTGGAGGATAAAGATCCTGGAATTCATGCTGTTCCTGCCTATATATTAATGCATAGAAACATAGCTGTTAGGGGAATTGCAGTCATGGCATCCTTTGTGCTCCATGCTGTATATTTTTAAACATTTTGGTTTTGTGATTGGATTTCTTTTTTTGTAAGTAGACTTCATAATTTGTTAATGTGCACTTGGTCAGCCAGCGGCAGTGGAAGCTTTCACCCTGCAGCGTTTGTAAGATGGCTGTGCAGCCCTGGGGTTCTGGTTCTGGTGCTTAGAGCCCTGTGAAGTGCAAGGAGCAGCTGGTTTGGAGCAGCCTTTCCTGGGGGCAGCGCCGAGCCCGTCTCAGGGAGAGCCTGGCTGGACCCATCTGGAAGGATTTCTGCATTTCCCACCTGAGCTGGGCTCTGCTCCTCTGGAGCGGCTGCTGGAATCTATCCTGTGCAAGCAGGAGCATCGGGCTTGGCTTTCTGCTCACTGCTGGGGCTGGGCCTCAGAGTCACAAGCATTTTCACCAGGGCCCTCTGCAGAAGGTTTGTTCTCAGGTGGCCCTGCACTTTTGTCATGGTCTCCTGTCAGCAGCCATTGGTAGCGGGGGATTCCTGAAGATAACTGGGTGACCACTTGGGCCTCTTCAGTTGCTGTAGTGCCGGTGCAACCTGAAAGGTCTGAGAAGGAGTCTCTAAAATTTCTGCATTTTGGCCAGTTGTGTTTTCTTCAAACCGTGTTAATGGTTTTGTTCCTTTCCTTCCTATGAAAGTGAAATGTCTCTCTTGTGTGTTTATAGATTGATTTGGATACTATTGATGTCAGCAATCTCAACAGACAGTTTCTGTTTCAGAAGAAACATGTTGGAAGATCGAAATCACAGGTGAGGAAAAAGGCAAAGCTCAAGCCTCCTTACTCATTTTATGGTTAGTGTTAGAAACGTGTCACAGTTTAGTTCTTGCTGGGAAGAGGTGAGCATTGGCTGGCTGATCGTGGCTGTCCACAGCATTCTGTTATTAAAGTATTTAAATCTCTTAAGGTAGTCAACTTACTCAATATACAGCTGGTATCAAGTCTGTCTTTTGGAAGGAAGGAAGAAATAATAAGTGTTTTTTTGTTTTCTTTTTTTTTTTGTTTTGTTTCTAGGTTGCCAAGGAAAGCGTGTTACAGTTTTGTCCAGAAGCTAATATTATAGCTTACCATGATAGCATCATGAAGTATGTTTGGTTTTAAGCTCTAATTACATGTTTGATTTGCAAGTACTGTGTTATTTAAATGCTACAGTGATGTGCTTTAAGGTATTTTACAAAGCTTCCTCAGTAAGGAGAAATAGCTGTAAATGTGAGCTACCACACACTTGAGTGTGAGTGTGGCTTTTGCATGGGTTTTAAGCCCTGGCAGTAAGCTGTAGTCATTTGTTTGTCTGTTTTTCATTTTATTGGCAACATTTGCCATATGAGTTTCTACTCTGTAAGGATGTCCTGATGTCTTGAGCAATAATTAAATTATAAGACATGTGAATGTTGAATATGTGATTAAAACAATTCAGTCCTTTGTGTGTGTGTAACTAACTAAGTGTCATTTATATATGCCCCAAGCTGTGGAAATTTGGTCTTTATGATCTGCAACCAACGAGTAGAGTACAAGATTATGTAGGGTTCCATTAACATTTCCCCACACTTTAGTTTATATTTGTCCCAGTTTCTAAAAAATGGATATTCTGTATCATGGAGGTTTGAACTCTGATGTTGCAGTTAGCCAGTGAAACAGGCTGCACCCTTCTCCTGAAACTGTTAATCCTGTTTCCTCCTTTATCTCTCCTCCACCTTCTTCAAGTCAGAAGCAGGCCATGTAAAGATAACTGGAGTGTCAGGGTTGAGGGTCCCTTGTGGGGGCTCCTCAGGGTATGGCCACGCAGTCAAAGCAATGGAACTATCACAGCACAATGAATTATGCACAGTCTGATGAGCTGTGGTAATTACAGTGTGCATGTTTTAGCCACAGCTGATGGTTTTTAAGGTCAGTTACCACAGCTCAGCCAATTTACTCATTAGGTCAGAGTGGTTTAATCGCTTTCCCTTGTCTGCCCATTTCCTTGGTCAAGTTAGTACTAATTGCACTAGCTTCCTTCCAGCAGCATAAAATTTGTGCTTTCACCCAGCTTTAAAGTGGGCAGAAGACAAATGGGGCAGTTAAAGGGTAGCTAAATTTTTTAATTTATAATATGTGTAATTTATCATGTGAACATTGGTTGCATGTGTAGAATTTCTGTTGTACAGTAATCAACACTTTGGATGTGCCATTTGAAATGTTGTTTTTTTTCCTGTAGCCCTGACTATAACGTAGAGTTCTTCCGCCAGTTTACCTTGGTTATGAATGCTCTGGATAACAGAGGTGAAGTTTTTACTATGATTTTATATTGCAGATGTTGCTTGGTCCTTGCTGCAGTGACATTTGAATAACAGTATCCTCCTAAGCTATCTGCAGTTGGACTAAGCCTGGTGGGCTTTGCTAGAAGCTTGAAGGGGTGGTTAGTGCTTCTGCAGGTGTCCTGAAAGGAAATGTCCTCTGCTAATTGCTGCTTCGTGGGAGCTGCTGGGTACTGTGGGTACAGGGGAGCTTTAGTCACTTGACTTTGCTGTGTTTATTAATGTCCATATATCTTGGGAGGATGGGAAACTGGGCTTAGTGAAAATGGTGACGTGCTCTATGGAGAAGCATGGTATATTAAAGATAAATGCATAGGATGCTAGTTTGAATTCAGAGAGGTAAAACTTCTTTTTTTTCTGAACTATTCAAATGTTTTTCTTTAAAACCCTCTTGATTTGCAGCTGCCCGTAACCATGTGAACAGGATGTGTCTGGCTGCTGATATTCCTCTTATTGAGAGTGGAACTGCAGGCTACCTTGGACAAGTAACTGTTATCAAAAAGGTTAGGTGGGGTGTCACTCTTGTCATTGGCTATTTTAGACAGCAGGGAGTGGGCATATGGAGATAGGGTTACACTTCATCTGGTAATAGCCCAGACTACCAGTAGCCTTCTGAGTGACAATTAAATGCTTCATTTTTCACCAGGGAGTGACAGAATGTTACGAGTGTCAGCCTAAACCAACTCAGAAAACTTTCCCTGGCTGCACAATCCGAAATACGCCCTCGGAGCCTATCCATTGCATTGTGTGGGCCAAGTATTTGTTCAAGTAAGTGTCTTTTTTTAAAAAATAGGTACTGTGGTTCATTCTTCTGGTTTCTAAATGTACAGAGAAAGAAATAAAATTGACACACTTTAAAAGCAAATTTATTGTAATGGGTTTTTAATTAATTTTAAATTTATTTAGATGGATGATGGTGAAAACCTCCAGTTTTTTGACCTGGGTTCTGGGGCAGTTATAACGATGGAAGGTGGATTCGTTTTTTAGGCCTTGCTCTAATAGCACAAAAAATCTGGCAGAGTATTTTGGCAGTGTAGGTTGAGGTTGCTTTATTCTTGATCTTTGTATGAAGTAAGTGCATTTTTCACTTTAATTATGTTCTAATAAGTGTAAAGTTTGTTGAAATCTTGGATATCCCAGAGGTTCTAAAAATGCATTTAATACTGCAGTGCAAATATTAGGCTGAATATTGGGTGAGCTACTGAGTGAGTTATACAGAAAACTGTTTTGCTGAATTCATTTTTGTGTTGTCCGTGTTAAGTCCACATGTGATGAATCCCAGCAGTTTAAAAAGCAATGTATGAAGTGGCAGTCTGTCTGAAAGCAAGAATCCTAAAATGAATATCTATTCATTAGCAAATATTTGAGTCTTTAACCAGATATGCTGAACTTCTAGTCTTGTTGCTGTTTTTAATTGTTATATATGTTATATAGCCAGTTGTTTGGAGAAGAAGATGCTGATCAAGAGGTCTCACCTGACAGAGCTGATCCTGAAGCTGCCTGTGAGTGTGATACAAGCTGGTGGCTTACCCTGTTACTGAAATGTTCTGTTTCAGAGATTATGATTCATTTCTGTACGTTTCTTAAGGTTAGAGAGTTTAGCTCAGTTTTCTTTTAAGAAGATTCTGTTTCTGGCCTCTGGGAGGCTTGTATTTTGAACAGAGTACTGAATGATATTTGCAGTCACTCTGCGTTTCCCACTGCTAGCTCAGGGATTGCAAGGAACTTCAGGAATTGTGTTTGAGCTCTTCTAGCCTGCAGCTAGGAAATACGCATAGGAAATATGTCTGCATAGGAAATAGGCCCATTTTGAGTGATATTTTTATAGCTATTCAGTATTTCTCTGTAAGGACAGTAATCATAGTTACTATGAGGTGAATAAGCATCATTGTTGGTTGCTTCTTTTGGATCCTTTGATAGATGAATGGACTTGGGAGGGGGAACTTAGAGGATCCTCCGACTCTTCAAATTCTTTGAACATCAGATAGTGATCACTGGACAGGTTGTTCCTACAGGAAGTGCAGAATGAAATAGGTGAGTCTTAAGAAGAGTGGCAATATAAAGTCACTTAAAACAATGGCTGCTGAAGTAGTTGACAGATAGCACATGCCATTGTTTAAGTAAAGACAGGAGTGCTGAGCTGGAGCCTGGTGTCTCAGTGACAGAGCGCCCACACTCGGGGTGCTGCGGTCACACAGAGGTGGCAGTGTCCAGATTTGACCCCAGCTCACTCACTGCCCCCCCAGACAGGGAGAACCACACAGAAAGTGAACCTCACAAGCTGGGATAAGAACAGTTAATTATGGAAACAAATATGTAACACTATTGATAATAATTGGAATAAAGAGAGGGGGAATTAAACTCCAGACAAAATGAGTGACGCAGTTGTTGACTGCCCGCTTGCCAGGGATGCTCAGCCAGTCCCCAGGCAGAGATCAGCCCCTCCCAGCCAACTCCCCCAGTTTGTGTGCTGAGCAGGATGTTCTGCAGTATCCCTATGGCCAGTTCAAGTCAGCTGTCCTGGCTCTGCTCCCTCCCAGCTCCTTGTGCTGCTGCTCGCTGGCAGAGCACAGGAAACTGAGAAGTCCTTGACTTGGAGTAACCTCTTGGCAGCAGCTGAAACGTCAGCGTGTTACCAACAATATTCTCGTGCAGGATCCAAAACACAGCACCAGAACAGCTACTAGAGAGAAAATAAACTCTCCCAGCCCAAAGCAGGACATCCAGGAAAGAATCAGTGCAACATTTATAAGAAGTTGTGCCCAGCAGGGCTCTGTGGGTCCGTGGAAGGAATCAGAAGCCTGTGCAGTGTGTCTGGGTTAGGCTGTTCTGAATGTGCAGGGGGCAGATCCAAAAACTGTTGAGGAGAACCTGAGAGACATAAGCAGCCAAGGGGAGGCACAAAAAAGGCTAAAGATCCTGAAGTGGATAAACTACATGAATGATAGAGACAAGTGATGATTAGAGAAGTCTCAGATGGGAGATGTGTGCTGTTCAGCACAGATGATTAGGGCAAAGACTCAGAATAAAAAAGATGAGGACTAACTGCAGAAAGTAATAGAAAGCTTTGCAATGCAGAATGACTGGGCAATGATACACAGGGCAGATAAATATGAAATAATGCAAATGATGCATTGGTGGAAGGGGGGAAATTCACAAATTTGCACATAAAGTGGTGGTCTCTGACTTGATTTTTCTCATTCAGTCAAGATGTTAATAGATAGTTCCATGAAAACATCAACCTGATTATTAGAAATCAGGATAGCCATTGTTGGATGTGACTGGGAAAGAAAGAAAATTATTAGCATCTTTACAGTTAATTTTTTTTTGTATGAAAAGAACCAGAGATAGGAAACAATTTTTAAAATACGTTTGTTTTGAAATCCCAACCACACTAAGACTCTTTAGCTGGAAAAGAGACCACTAAAAGGGGGTGATAAGACATTTCTGAAGTAGCAACATTATGTGGAGAAAATTACTGGGAAACAATTGTTCATTGTTTCTGCCAATAAAGCAGTTGGGTGATATCAGGTTAAATCAGTGAGTTGCAGTGGCAGAGGCAAAGAGGAACAGGCACACTGTGCTTAATTCAGCTTTTGTTTGGTACAGTAAAGCCATTTTTATACTCCCTGCATAATTTTGATGATTGACTCTGGGATAATATTTGGATGGGATTTTTTTTTAATTTAAAATATTGGTTATCACTTTATTAACAGGGGAGCCAGCAGAAGCTGAAGCCAGAGCACTAGCATCCAATGAAGATGGTGAGATTAAACGTGTTTCAACTAAGGAGTGGGCTAAATCCACTGGCTATGATCCAGTTAAACTTTTTACTAAGGTATCTTCTTTACAACAAATAAATGTCTTTATTTGAAATGTATGAGGTGCTGTAAAGTTAAATCAAACCACAGCTTGGACATTTAATGCTAATACTTAATAATTTAGCCATCAACTCTGTGATCATATTGTGACATCCACCAGTTTTGCTGTTGTGTTCGTCTCTTGCAACATTGGCTTGTTTTACAGGATTCCATCTGCATCTGTCGAGATAGATGGCTGCAGCAGCCTGGCCACTCTGTGCAGACAAAACTCCATTGCAATTGTTTTTAATGGGAAAGGGTCTCTTTGACATCTGGAACTGCACTGAGCATAATCAGAACCAATCTGAGGACCTAAAAGCCATCAGTCATCTGTGTATTATCAGGCTCTGGCATAAGAAAAACCAGATTTAGGAGTTTTTGTTCTAAATAGTTACTGAAAGTGGATAAATAGAGGAAATGAGCTTGAATGTAATGTTCATATATAGCAATAACTTTTCATTGAAAATTCACTGGCATGTTCATTCACTTATCTCAGAGAGGGCCTACAAAGAAGTGACTTCAGTAGGGATGGCTTCAGTAGACAGGTGAAACCATTGTTTGAACTACTGTTTCTTGATGTTTCACTTTACTCCCCCCATTTTAATCAGAGCAATGTCTGCTCCATAGAATGACTGCTAGAGAGTAGGGAATAAGATTTTAGAATCTGTTTTTATGTAGTTGAAAATGCTGTCAAGGAGAAAATCAAAACCTCATCAATGTAATGCTGATTTTTCAGTGGGGTGGTTTTTTTTCCTTTCATTTGATTTTTTTTTTTCATGTTTCCTAGCTTTTCAAAGATGACATAAGATATCTGCTGACCATGGATAAGCTGTGGAGGAAAAGAAAACCTCCAGTGCCACTGGACTGGGCTGAGGTACAAAAGCAAGGTAACTGTCCCTCCTCCTTCTGGACATTTGTAAATAGTACCTGCTGTTTATTAGTGCATCTCTGTGATACGTACATTTTTTTACTGCCACAGTTGAGTTCTGATAATGAACATATTAATTCTTTGTGCTTCTTGAAGATTTCTAATTTTTCCTCTATATAGACCACACTTTTTCTAAGACTGTTTTGCAGTTGTTGTTTTAGACACTCAGTATTGGTGTAGAAAATACAAATTTAACAGAATTATGTCAGCTTATTCTAGGACACCTTACCATAAGCACTTATAAGATTTATCTCTGAAAGTTGTTTGGTTGAAAATTTACATTTGCTGTAACTTGTGCATGTTTAGATGACTGATATCATAGCTATAGCTGCAGTTTTAAATACAAATTTGTTGTAAAATGTTTGGGCTGCTCTAGGTAAAGGATATTGTTCTTCAATTTAGACAATACTGATTTTTTCTAAAATTGTCAAGTTATTTGAGAGAACTTCTGTGGAACTTATAAATATCCCTGATTTTTTTTTTCCCTCTTTTTTTTTCCCAAAGAGCAAAACATATCTGACCAGCAGAATGAGAGCGCTGCAGTGTTGAAGGATCAGCAGGTTCTCAATGTCAGGAGCTATGCAGACCTGTTTTCAAAGAGTGTTAAAACCCTGAGTCTTCACCTGGCTCAGAAGGCTGATGGAGAAGCACTTATATGGGATAAGGTTAGTTTGCCATGTATAAACTCTGCATGTGTAATACAATTATTAGTTGGGCTCATTCAGTTTCCTTCCAAAATTATACTACTTAGAACAAAACTATCTGCTACCTTATAGAAACACTGTCCATATGGAAACAAATATATTCTTTAAACACTGTATTGTGTAACTCACTGAGGGTAAGGATTAACTGCTGTGGTGTGAAATAATTCATCCAATTCTCCTGCTTGTAAAAGCACAAATTCACAAGTATTTGCTGTATGTTGATTTTTTGAAAATATTTAAATAATGCAACTTAATTTTTCCCTGATTATCTGTCCCCAAAACATGCTCTTAGCCAGGTGTCAGTAGCTGGGGTTGTACTGAGCTTATGAGCAATCAGCTGATGATGGGTGTGCAATGCAAGTTCTGCTGAAGAAGACAAGAATTTTCAGAATCTTCAGACACAGTATCACTTCCAGTCCCTTATCATTTGGCATAAGAAAAAAGTAGTCTGTAAATATGGGGAGGGGGAAATAGTAAAATATAACTATGACCATTAGTACAAATATTTCTCCCTGGAACACCCAGTGTTTGAAACTGATTCAGAGTTAAAATTCACTATTGAAAATATTTGGAACATTGTAAGACTTAGAATTTAAGCTTTTTTATAACATACAAAGCATTTTATTAGTACAGACACAGTAATTTGCTACTAAAATACATGTTTAGAAACTGTAGTTAGTATTTAAAGTGCTACTGCTCTGAGTACACCATCTGAAAGAAGGAAGTATATTGACTTTGAGATGGAATTTTGTACAGTTTTTGTTTGTTTGTTTGTTTTAATTCCGCTTTTTCAGGTTTTAGGAACCATGTGTTGCAAACTTTCCAATGAGTAATCTGATTTTTAAATGCTTTTTGTATTAACTTCTTTTTAGGATGACCCTTCGGCCATGGATTTCGTCACTTCAGCGGCAAACCTCCGGATGCATGTTTTTGGAATGAATATGAAGAGCAGATTTGATATCAAGTGTAAGGATAAAATGTAACATTGTTTTATTTAAATTATAATCTTCTTGTTCTCTTTTGCTGTTAAAAATCTGCATCCTCTGGTTTGTTTGGCAGCAATGGCAGGAAATATTATCCCAGCTATAGCTACTACCAATGCAGTGATAGCTGGGCTGATCGTGCTGGAGGGTTTGAAGATTTTGTCGGGGAAAATAGATCAGTGTAGAACGGTAAGTGGCAATAAAAAGCTTTTGCTTTATTACTATTTATCATTTGTATGAAAGTTCCATTTAACACTTTTTCACTATTGTGTCATTTTACTGTCTCTCAGTTGTCACTTCAGTAGATTCTGAACATGCTGGGAACTTTCAGTTACAATGAAAAGAGAAGTGCAGATCTTAAGGATCAGTAAATTCCTATGACTCAAAAATTTGCTCCTGGATAGGAGAGAGAACCAGGCTGCCATCACTTGCAGTGTGGTTGTTTGGTGTTAGAGCTGTTGGCAAGAG
Organism: Regulus satrapa; assembly: GCA_013396955.1. Taxonomy (NCBI): domain Eukaryota; kingdom Metazoa; phylum Chordata; class Aves; order Passeriformes; family Regulidae; genus Regulus; species Regulus satrapa. The sequence goes on along the minus strand of VWZN01019450.1, from coordinate 1,191,607 downwards.
CTGCTCAGTCAGCACGGGGTGGACTGGTCGTGTGAGACTCCTGCTCAGCAGGCACAGCAGAGAGAATTAGGGAACAGGACAGCCTGTGAGACCAGGACAAGAAATCTGAAGGAAAACAGACTTTGGACATGCTGGTCATTACAGAATAACCTGATTTCTTCTTGTCTGTCCTCAAGATTTTTCTGAACAAGCAGCCAAATCCCAGGAAGAAGCTATTGGTTCCTTGTGCTTTGGATCCACCCAATCCCAATTGTTATGTATGTGCAAGTAAGCCAGAAGTGACTGTGAAACTTAACACACACAAAGTTACTGTGTTGACACTCCAGGATAAGGTAAATCTTGAGCTACAGTTACAGCTTTCATTTCAAATCTAATGCTGTAAATTATTAAAATAATTGCTCAGTGTATTTTGACCAAGCATCCCCTTTCTATATTTACTCTGCATTTCTCTCAGCTACAAGAGGAGCTGATTAGCCAATATGCTTCGTGCCCCACATGTGTTGTATATCTTGTGAAAGAATGTTTGCATTTTAAAGGTTTTGACTTTAAAGTTTTAAAGCCTATTCATATCTGAAAGCAAAAAATGAAATTTGCATTTCAGTTGAAAGCTCAGTAGCTACATTACAGTTGTGGTCACAATGGATTTGTAATTCTGTCATTTTATGAAGTATTTTTAAAAAATTTCTAGCATATATGAACATGTAAGTATCAGACCTCAATAATGTAATGATAGTTTTGTTCATGGAAGTGAACAAAAAAGTATAGGTTTTCAGTAGATGCCTGAAAATGAGCCAGAATAATAAAATGAAAAATAATTCAATGTTCTTTTTAGAATAAGTGGTTTTAAGACAGAAATTGAATATATTTTAATGTATTTGTATTTTCAGATACTGAAAGAAAAATTTGCTATGGTAGCACCAGATGTACAAATAGATGATGGAAAGGGAACTATCCTGATCTCTTCAGAAGAAGGTGAAACAGAAGGTAAGTATGCTCCTGAGAGTTTGGGATAAGAGTACATAAACCCTTGGAGAGTAGGTGTACAGCAGATGGTGCAGTGCTACCCCGTGGACTCCTATTTGAAGAGGTCTGGGCTTGCAGGTGTTTTAAGTGGCTTGGGGATAGCCAGGGGTGTTGTACAGCTCAGCTTTCCTGCACAAAGCGCTGCTCAGCTGGCATGTCAGGATTCCTTTAGGAACAGGTATCTGCCTGCAAGCCCCCTGCTGGCTTGTAGATGGTGCTCTGTTCACGATGCCAGAAACATCTCCAAAATGTTCCCAAATGCTTAAATGTGGTGGCATGAGGAGCAAAGAAATCAAACATAAGTTGCTTTAACTCCTAATAGGCTTAAATGTCAGCTTTTCATTTAAATATAGCTAATACGTGTTAATCTTATGTTCCTACATAAAAGTTCTGGAGTACTCCATATTTATTCAGCTGTAAAAATCTTCATATAAATAGCTCTTCACACTGCTGCTTTTTTACTGGTTTTGTAGCAAATAACCACAGGAAATTATCAGACTTTGGAATTCGAAATGGCACTCGACTACAAGCAGATGATTTCCTCCAGGACTATACTCTGTTAATCAATGTGCTTCATAGGTAAGGATTCTGAACTAAGGAGGTTTTGTGTATATACACAGAACAGTTCCACGGGGAATTTTTCACTCACGATTTAAATACATGAACAAAGTTCAAAGATTAAGTTGCTGAAAGGAAATATAGAGGCAAAAGAGGAATGGTTATTTTTTATGAAATTATAGTTTAAGGGGTTTGGTTTGGTTTTGTTTTGTGTCTTTTTTGCTGTAGTGTTGTTTTGTTGTGGTTTTGTTTTTTACAACAGTAACTGAAAGAGGTTTATTTCAGTAATTTGTTGTTATGCAACATAAAAACACATTGGAAAAACAAATTAACTTTTGCGGCAAGCAAAAAGCAAGAAACTGACATTTAAAAAAACCCTAAAATTTAGAAAGACAAAAAACTCCAGCCTGCTAAGATAATAGATCCTCTCCTTGATTGCTTGTGTTCAGAAGTCCCTCTGAGCTAGCTGGGGTGTGTATTTAACCCTGGGTAAGTAACAGACATACACAGAAACTCACACTGCATTTGGGAGTGGGAGTAGGGCTGTGCTGATGAGGAAGAAAGGAAGCTCAGGCAATGGTTTTTCTGATTCCTAAGCATCTGACGTTCATAGCACTGGGTGGAAGAGTGTATAGGAATAGACAAAGCATAAATTATAAAAGAGGACTGAACAGACTTTCCTCTTTTTCAGTGTGTTTTCTCATTTTGTCGCAGTTGCAGGGTGCTCTAACACTTGAATGGGGTTTTTTTGTGTAAAAGACGGGATTTTATTTTCTGGCTGGTTTAACACCATGTGTATTTTTCTGCAGTGAAGACCTAGAAAAAGATGTAGAATTTGAAGTTGTTGGTGATACCCCTGAAAGAATTGGCCCAAAACCATCAGAACCAACATCCAAGAACATTAGCAATGGTAGTGATGATGGAGCACAACCCTCAACATCAACAGGTAATCAACAGTAATCAATATTAAACAGAACAGTCTTTCACTAGTGCAGTCCAATTAAAGTTGTCTTCAGCTTTGTGATTTAACTTCACCAATACAAAGTAAAAGGCCAATACAGAGTTGCTTCTGTATATAACCAGTACTAAATAGAAAAATGCACATTTACTGTTTTTACCAAGAGCACAAAAGGCACAAAAGTTTATAGTACATACACTTTGAAATTGTGTTGTTTACCTGGTGCTCCTTTGCCCGTAAGATACGTGCATAGATTTAAGACACAAAATATGTAGTCCCTTCCCTCCTGTTTGAGGGAAAACTAAGAGTATTACTAAAATTTCCTCCAAATTGTACTTAAAGTTGCATAATTTGACATAATTAATAAGCTTTTACAGTGAATTTGTGTTTAAAAGCAAACAAAATCCACTAGATGTCTTGAAAATTCAATTTGGTTCTCTCTTCTTCATAGTGTCCATTGTTATCCTTTAGCTCTGTAACTCTGCTCACCCTTCCACTTCTTCTTTGAGGCTTCTCTCTCCTGGAACGTGGCCTCTCCTGGAGTTGTGCTGAGTGCAGTAGGAAAAGGAGAGGCTGCTCTACAGCTTGGTGTGTGCTAAACTTGTTTTCCCAACAACTGCTGCAGACAGCAGCGATTCTTCTGCTTTGTACATGCAAAAAAAGTCCTGCTAACTAATGCACTTCCCATATTTTTGGCTTATTGCACTATTTTCCACACCTGTAAGTGAAGGAGGAGTACCAGTATGCAAACCATATTTTATAGTAACTTCAGGGACATTTAAGATACTTTCAAAGTTGCATGGTAAGGAACATGAATAAAGAATGCTCCAAATTTTTGTGTATGAAAACTGGTTTGAGAGTAGCCTGTCTTTGCAGGATCCATTTGAATCCCAAGCACCTCTTTTTCAGCTCCAGAGCAGGATGACGTGGTGATCGTTGACTCTGAGGACGAAGGTACTTCCAGCAACGCTGACGACGGGGAGAGCAAGAGCCGCAAGAGGAAACTGGAGAAGGGCTGTGAGTGCGTGGGGGCCAAGAGATCGCGCGCGGAGCAGGAGCAGGACGACCTCATGATCGTGGAGTCTGAGGATGAGGGTGCTCCCAGCAGCCCTGGGGAGGAGGAGAGCAGGAGCCACAAGAGGAAACTCGAGGAGAAAGGGTGCGAGTGCGTCGGGGCGAAGAGCGTGTGCTGAGCTAAGAGCAAGATAAGAGCGTTTGGGGCCACCTCCGGAGGCCCCTTGACAAAGAGATCCACTTGATGTCATACTGTAACAGCAAATGATGGTGGGATGTGAAAAATGTCCAGAACTAGGCTAACTCCAAGGCCTTGGTTCAACGTGGATACCAAATCGCTGGCTTAAATAATTTGTGTCTGTTTCTCTTGATGATAAAGCTCTCGTATCAATAGACTCCTCCGGAAGTTTTATCTGTATTCCGTATATTAAATGTAGTAGAAACATAGCCTTTGAATGCCTACAGATTAGTATTTACCCAAACAGTCTTGAAAACAGCATGGCATTTTTGTGTAAATACCTTTAAGGGTATCATCCAACCGGACAAAAAAACCCCTGCTTTAGTTTAGTGAAAGGGCCATCATCAGATGCCCAAATTTTAAGCAACTACGTTTTTTATTTTTCAGTGATTATCTCTGAAGTTTCCCAGCAGTGGCCTACCTGTACATTTGCTTATCCCTTTCTGAGGCCATGTTGCAAGTGTGACTGCTTCACCTGCAGCATTCACAGAATCACAGATGCTTGAAGAATAACATTTTTAGCCTAGTCCTAAACATTTTTCACACCCTGAACAAGTAAAGAAGAAAATCCAACAAAGCAAATTAGTGCCATGTTCTAACAGTGTTCTTAAACATCAGCTGGCACTATGTACATTACTGTAAAACTGTTAATTTACTCCAGTTTTTCAGCTCGTACTGCCTGGTATGTCAATGTAAGAAGCAAATTTTTGTGTATTGTTACAGTTTCAGGTTATTTATATTTGATGTTTTGTAAACTCAGATACTACTACTATACTGTACATCTGATGGACCAAATAAATAACATCTGAAATACTTGCTATATTTGCTTGCACAGTCCAAGATTATGCTGATTTATGGGATTTTACAATGTATAGCCTTCAAAAATTACTGTATTATTTCCATTTTTCTAAACATAACCTAGTAGTACAGAATTTAAGCTTCACTTGTTTGAGGTGAAAGGGGAATTTTTTTAATAAAACTTTTGTGAATGTTTTTTTTCTTGGACAATCAATTCTTGGGCTCCTGAGCTGCAGCAGCTGCACCACCACACACATGCTTTCACCACCTCATGCCTTCAGAAAGAAGAAAGCTCTGATTTTTATACACTACACTTCATGTGTAGGACAAAAGTGTAATGTTTACAATCAGTGTCTTAAATCCTACTGCATTTGCGTTGGTAACTCTCGAAACTGTCCCTGTTGGTTTTCAGAATGCATTAATTGGCCATTTCTGTCACTGCCCCAAAATAAACTCCACTTTTGTGCCAGGGACCCAAAACTGCTCCCATTCATAGGTGAGTGTGCAGTGAGCCTTACAGAGCACAGCGGTGGAGCAGCAAGATTTAGTCTGGTACAGTTTGCAGACTGAGTGAATTGTAAAGCAAATGTGAATTTTATAGAAGGAGAATGTTAAAAAGAAACAAAGGCCAGCTCATCATTGTGTTAAAATTGCCAGTGCTGTGCAAAACAGCTTCTACAAGGCAATTAATGTTTTATTTCTTCTTTTGGGCAGTAACAGTCATCTGCAGTGGCTTGTTTGGAGGCATAATAGTTCACAGTGAAATCCTTTTGAATTAGTTGCTGCTTGGCTGGCAGGAGTGAAGACTGAGGTAAAGATGTAAATGAGGTGTTAGAGAAAGGATTTCAGTGGAAAACACCAGAAACAGCTGAAGCACTAGAATTTAATATCTAATGACATCTTCCAAAAATTAGGGCTGACATATTTTGTCTTTAAGCTTTATTAAAAATAAAATCACTGGTTTTTTTCACTAACTTTTTTTAGAACACCGGTAGAGGGTATAATCCTGGTAATTTACTGCATTAATTTTACTGAAGTTGTAAAGTTTGTGAGTTGGAAGTTGAGTGGAATATTAGCTGGATCGAAATATCACCGACAGATTCAAGGGTGAGAAAAAAACCAGGGGCTTTCTATTCTGTCTCCCTGGCTGCTCTTCAAGTTATGACGTGTTTATTGTTCTTCAACTTGTGTCATCATTTGGTTTGCAGCATGAAAGGCCAGAAGGAGCTGCACAGGCAATGACCTGGTGATGTGTTTAGAAGGTGCAGTTGTGCTGCTTGTGCCTGGGTAGAGCAAGAATTCTCCTGGATCCCTCCTGTCACATACACTTAAGTGAAGGATTTTTAATGTCTTTCCTTTCCACGAGCTGCTCCACAGAACATGGGACAGCTCGACTGTTCTGGTCAGTTCTTTGGAAGTTTTGCAATACAGAACGAGCCACTAAATGCAAACTGCTGCTGTGCAAAATGAAAAGCTGCTTTTCAGAACTGGTGGAGTATGAGTGTCCTTAATTGGCTACTAGTCACCAACATTGTGTTAATGTAGAATTTTCCAACTCAAATTTTCCTTTGCTCTTTGGAAAAAATATAAAGTGAATGGAAGTGTTAATTAGGCTTTCAAGTAATTAAAAAAACCCTCTATTTTTCAAGTGACAATTTGTTCAACTCCTAATAGCAGTTCTGGTCATATGGAAGGAAGTATAGTTGGAAGGCACAAGATCTAAATGTAAAATGGAGGAGAAATTCTTCGCAGTGCTTTGGCTCAGCAACTATTAGATTGCTCTGTAGTAGCAGTTGGCTCTGTCTTCACTAAGGATTTTGGAGCCCAGCTCATTGAATCAGTCTACAAACTGCTGTTTGCAGTGATTCAAATTGCCTCTGCTGTCACACAGGGTTCCTAAGTTATTTGTTTATACTCATGCAAAATTCTCTAACGCGGATAAGCTTTTCTGGCTGCTTTTATAGAAACAATTCTTTGCGTTTGCATTTTTAATTTACTTGGTGAATTTGAGTGCCATGTATGGACAAGAAAATACAGACTATTACAGAATGTACCTAGTACCTGCATGCTTTTAATTCAATATCCCTTTTCTGCAGCAGAGCATGGAAAGGAATATTGGCCATGACTGATGGCTGATGACTGACAGCAGTTAACCAGAGATTCATTAAGCTGTTCTGATGGAGGGTGAAGGAATTCCCAAAGCATTGAGGGAATCATCTTTATGAGGCAAATGATAACCAAGCAGGAGAAAGAACTCTGGGGCCCTGGTGACAGACAGCCCTGGGCCAGCCCATTTCCTAAAGACTCACTGCAACTTGGAGATGACCATTTAGTGTTTGAGGTGTTTCTGTGTGACATTTGAGCTTTACTTTATGAAACCATTCCATAGCTGAACCACAGAGAGAGGAGCATCCTTTCCTGGCCTCTCGCCTCTGACAGCTGGGAGCAGATTGATGTGCCATTTCAAGTTCTGACCTTTGCAACAAAGACCTCTTGCTAACCATTTATTAGACTTCAGAAGATAAAATCAGTTTGTATTTGGTCTGTAGATACCACTGATATCTGCTTCAAGCCTTATTTCTACTGCCCCAAAATTTTAAATTTGGATTAGAAAAGCGAATAAACACAGAATTAAGGGAAATGGACTTGGTGTTGTTCTGTTTCTGTGGTAGAGATATTTATTTTCTTCACAGCTAAAAGGACAAGAAGCCCTCCATTTTATGCATCTAGAATACAGAATGTGCAAGAAAGTCGGAACTAGGACTAGGACTAGGATAATGCAGCAAATTGTACACACAGCAGTTATCTGGGTTTTGCTTGCCTGGGACTGTTCCTGGGCTGGTACCTAAGCAGAATGACTACAGGGAGCTCATACCTGCAGACAAACGTACATGAGGGAGAGGCAATGCTTTGATTTGGAGGCCTTGATGCTTTTCAGGGAGGAGCAGGATGAAGTAATTACATGTTCTTGTAGATATAGCTTGATATATCTTCTATTAAGAGAATTGCTTAGATACATGGTATCTTCATCTCTTCCACTGGCAGACTCCTTCAGTCTCATGAGAAAAAGTTAGAAGTTTGCAGAACAATTTCCAAAAGAGAAGACACTTAGGGAATTGCTCTGCCAGTCCTATTCAGCAACGCTTGAAGGTATCTGCAAACGTTAAGCAATTCCAATCCTGCAATGTTGGAGAAGAAACAGACCCCCAGAAGCTTCTGTGGTCTTCTTTGGCTTTGGAGGTGTGGGACTGACACCTTCACTGCTGGGTAAGTGCAGGGCCAGGGCTCTGTGGGACACGGGGCTCACTGGACTGCAGCATTACGGGGAATTTGGAGAGCAGCTACAGGCTGGAGAGTGCAGAGGATGCAGAGTACAGACACCAGACTCTGTTCGTTACACTTATGGAACAGCTCTATCCTTGCAAATTGCGTTCATTATTTTCAGTTAACTAGCCATACCTCTCTAATGCCTCTAAAATACAACGAAATGTCAATGTAACTGGTGTTCTCAACAAACCAATGTCCTTTTCCTTCTGAAATGATCCTTCCCGTGACAGCTGAAGTGCGCTGTGCTGCCGGGTCAGGAGGTCACTGCTCGTAGCCTGCCTCATTTCTTTAATGGATATAAAGAGGTACACTCAGGCTGATACTTTTTACCACCAGAGCAGAGGGGGCCATGTGTCTGGCAGCCTCATGCAGTCTTTCTGTTCTTTATTCAGGGCAATAATGCTCTCTGATTCCTTTGCTGGATGAAGATTTGCAGTGTTATAATGAGGTCTTTTCTTTTTATCATATCAAGAGAAATTGTCGCTCCTCCAAGTCTCTGAAATCAGAAGCTATATAACTTCAGACTTCCTTAAAACTACTAAGTGGGTGCACTTAGTGCAGCTAACTGAGCTGGCCAAGGAATGATGGATTTATGCAAATGTAGTGGTTGCTAACTGATTACATTGGAAAATACAGCGACTGTGTCCTGTGAGTGCAAGGAATTATGGCCAGTGCCCTGTGCAGCCTCCAAAGTATGAGCCCATAAACTGCACTGGACAGAAGTGTGATTATCTGAAATATGTAAGAGAAGTGGAAGATGAAGCTATAAAAGAAATAAGATACATATATGGTGCATTAATCATAAGTGCTTGGACAGATGTTGTCTGTCTACCCCAGCACGGTCACAAAGCTCCTGTTGTGAGTAGAATTTTACAGGGTCTGTCCCGAGTTATGTTTGTGCAGCACAGTGAATAGCTGCAGTTGCACTGAATAAGAAGAATGTAAAAAATGTTAAATGGTGTTTTATTGCAGATTTAGAATGAGAAATGACCTGTAAGCCTGCAGAGTGGTGTTAGTCAGAAATACTTTAAATAGTTGTGCCCAGCGAGGACAGCCATTCAAACACAGTGTGTGCTGTCTGCCAGAAGATGGTGCCCTAAAACACACTCTAGAATTGCAACTTTTAGAAGCTGCGATCAACTGCAAATGATAATTAAAAAAAAAACCTGAGCATAGTGATTTGCAAACAAGTCACCCAAGTCCCAATACATACTAATATCCAAACTTCATATTCCAAAATGTTTGCTCGTACTTAAAAGTATTACAGCACAAATTAACATATAGGATCCAAACATGCAAAACAAAGCAATATAAACCCAATACAACTACCACTTCAAAGAAAATCAAAGCTTCGGTCTCCCATCCCAAAATATAAACACTTCTTAGCATAATTTTTGAATTAATTTCACAAAGTTTTTTGGGGTTTTGTGTTTGTTTGGGTTTGGGAGGTTTTTTCATCAGGCTTAAAACAGACCAGAGATAAAAGAATAATTATTTATGTTCCTTACCACAAAACCAATCAATTTTAAAAGTGGAAAAGAGCTACCTTGTGGATGCCAAGCTATAATTTCATTGATTTCTTAATGCTGGAGACAAAGAAATAAATTGCAAAAAAGCAGGTAGCATCCAGTTCAGTAGGCAAATCTGCAGAGCAGCTTCAAATTGTTCACTTGATGAAGTGAGACAAAGAACTCCCTCCTGCATTGTGTCAGGTCTGATATAACACACACACGCACCACAACACAAGCGGTGGGATTTTTACCACTGTCTTCACCCGAGCTAAAGTTTCCACGGGGAGTTCTTACACTGACAGATTCCCCGCCTCGTTGGTAATAAGCTGTTTGCAGCTCAGGGAAGCAAAGCCCAGCAGAGCAGCAGGTCTCCCTTGCAGACACTGGCGATTACAAGGAACAGGAGTGCTCTGCCTGGGAGGCCTGGCCAGCTGATACTCACAGATCAATAACTCCACCTGGCTATTCTGCTCCCTCTAAGCCTTAGACAATGGAGTTTATTTAACAGAAGCAGCTGGCTTTCCTTAATATCTGATTTACTGAGATAACTAAAAATCAGGCATAAGGATAAACACAGCAAACATGAAGTTCAGCTTTAATAACACAGCTCTTGCGCTCTTAGTTGCAGAAGTGTCGGTCTTTTTGCAGTATGTACATGTTACTGCTGGTTGTTTTAATTAAGCAAGTATTTTGAAAATTAGGTAGGGAGAAAACCACATAAGGATTGTCAAGCTCTAACTACCCAGTATTTTGGATTTTCATGTATCTACCAGTGAGAATGACAGTACTCCTTAGTACAGCAACAGCAGCTCTAACTCCACGATTTTTGTTTGCGCAGCCTGGTACGGATGATCCTCTGTGAGCAATGCAGCAGCGCTGCGTACCTCTGCAAGCATATTTATTCCACCTCTATGGCCCACACCTGGGGCTGTACTGCAGATAAATGTGTGGGATAGAAGCACAACTCCCCGGTGAAGAGAGGGCCAGGAACATTGCAGCAGGGCTGAGATGGGAACACAGTACCAGGATGTTACTTACCAAGCAAAAGCTTTCTAACAGTAAAAGTAAAGTAAACAGTAGAAGTTTTACCATTTGATCCACACTGGTTACTAAAAAGGGCTTTTCCTTAGACTCCCCAGGATGTTTTTCCCACGAGTTCATACCCAAAAAAGCCCACGCTTTCATGACTTATGTACAAATAGTGCAGAAACCCGCTGGCAAGAACTGAGCGGCCTCAAAAGGCAGAGCAAGGGCAGATTGGTGGCTCAGAAGGACAGAGCTACAAGAGGACTCTGTTGCTGTTAAGTGTAAGCTGTGGCCTCCGCTCTGCAGTTCCTGCTGTAAAGATACCTGCCCAAAATGCTTCCTCACATGAGCACACGGGCAGGGCTCCCCAGCATGCCCTACCCACTCTGACAGATTAATTAAAATGGTATAAAATAAAATATAAAATAAATACAAAATAATAAAAAATTAATAAAGCTATCTAATGCTGTACAGTTAAATTTAAAAAGAAAAAAAAAAAGAACAAAAAAAAAGAACCCCACCAAACAAAAAACCAAAACAGTACACCCTTCAAAGAGAGTACAATTTCTTGACATGTGCTCTGATGGCCCAACTTTCCAAGGTGTCCATGAGTCTCTCCCAGTTTCTCAGGAAGACAACCTTACAGAAACTGTTATATAATGCTAAGTCAGTAACAGGAGAGAACAGCCTCATACAGGCCCAGGAATGATGAAGGAGCTCTGCAGCAATACACTTGAGGGCAGCAGGTCATGAGATGCCCACTGCCACAAACTTCATCCCAGGTGGGGCAAATGAAGCCTCAAGTTAGAGGTGCTCTCCATGTGCTCTGTGAGAGGAAGCTCTCTTTGTTCCTGGAAGGGATGTGCCCATATGACATGGCTGAGAGCACAGTTTGTGTCTGTGCTGACAACTTCACCAGAGTCCGTGGCTTGAATGGGACAGGGATTGAGCTGCTGCTTTGGTCCCCCTCACAGCTGGGGCACATTTGCTGGGCAATGTGCGCTGCTGGTGCCAGGGGCCCCATCAGCGGGAGCAGCAAGAGACTGCACCAGGACACACAGCTGCAAAGGTGCCTCCGGCCATCCCACACCTCCAGGGACTGCTCCAGCACACAGCTGCAAAGGTGCCTCCAGCCATCCTACACCTGCAGGCTCCAGGTGAAACATAACTTGTTCCACAAGCACTGCACATGGTAACAGCTTGTTTAGGAGATGGGCAAAAAGTGTAATGAAGGATGTGGACACAAAAAAGAGTATTTACTTCATTCCCAAGACTAATGGTGTTTGCTTATGTATGTCCACGTGGACATGGACTGCCTTTGTCATGCCTAACAGAATTGGTTTTCAGGTCTTGCTCTGCACATTTACATAGTTTTTAGGATTTTTTTTTTCCTGCCACCCCTGCACACACAAGGAAACAGATTGCCAATCAATTGCCCTCCACTGCTGGGGACATTTTTGAGTACACAGTCGCTTTTAACATTTAATAAGGTCTGATAACAGAATAAAACGTTCTTGGCACCGCAGAGTGCCTATAGCTCAAACCTGAGCCATATTTCTCTCCTCACAGAGCGCTCAGTACCCAGCAGTGTAAGAACACCTGTCGGAGACCTGTTGTTAGGGCTTTGTCTACCATTTCTGCCATCAAATGCCACAAATGATTGTCAGGGAGCTGCAGCTCAGTTACTGGGTGTAAA